>JAWNPL010000153.1:1477500-1670000 GCA_035047545.1 Drosophila paranaensis | reverse complement strand
AGTAGAGCCGCCGCAACCCCTTCCTTCCGCCTAGCATACCCTGCCTCAGCACTCTCCCTGAGTATTCATCTAAATACAAAGAGCAAAGAAAAATGGTTGGTAAATCTGCGGCTGCTGCTGCTGCTGCGGCTGCTCTTGTTGCTGTGGCAAAAACTTCTTGGACTGCGCTTTTGTTGCGACTCGGTGAGCCATGTCCTCGACATGCCTGCGGGCCAGCCAGAGAGACTTGGCTGGCTGGCTGCCTTCGCTGGCCCCATTGTTGTTGTTGCTCGAGTGGCACTTGCATACGGCATTCGAGTTGCGCTTGTTCTGCTGACTGTTCTCTGTTCGCTAAGCGTCAGCTGCATTGTCAGCCTTGCACCTTGCTGCGACTCCAGCTCCAGCTCCAACTCCGACTCCAACTTCGACTCCAACTTCGACTCTATCTTCAGCTCTCTGCATCTGAGGCTGCAATTTCTTAGAAATTCATTTCGGCGCTGCATTGTCGCGCAAAAGTTTAATTACAAAAGACAAAATGCACTCGTTACCCTCACTCTCACCTAGCACCTTTGCCTCTCTCTGTCTCTGTCTATCTTCCTCTCCCGCTGTCGCTTCCTCTTTTAATTTCTTCGACGCCGTCGCTTCACAAGTTTTGCTCATCATAAAATCGTGTGACCGCGTTCCCTTTGACAGTTTTTAGCAGTCGCCGTCGCCGTCGCCTTCAGAGTCTCCGCCATCTCCACCTTATTTTTTTTTTAATCAGTTGCATGAGTCTTGCGCCTCGCTGCGCGTTCCAACACCTCGGACCAGCTCCTCTTGTTAGCTGTCTATGCAGCTGCTTCTCCTGCTTAGCTTTCAATATTTGAGGTTTAATTGTTTGTGAATCCAGCAAACTTAAGCAAAGACTCAGCCAGTTGCTGCTCGAGTTATTCAAATTGAGTTTGTCTTGGCCGTGACTGAGACAATACTACACAAATCAGATTCTCAATTGGACTTGAACTTTTTTCTGAGACAAAAACTTGAGTTTTGGCGCAAGCTTTGGGCTTGGATATGAAATTTAAAATATTTTTATGTTAATCATATATATTTCTGAGTTGAAGTGGAATTATTTAAATATTTTTATTTAAAAATTGAATTTCTCTGTCAGTATAGAAACCAACAAAATACCTCTTGAGCTTTGCGAGACTCTAGCTCGGTTGTTATTTGGCCGATTTCAGAGAGAGATATTATTTTCGACTCGCATGAAGCACGACTATCGATTGGCATTCCAAGTTAAAGTTTTGATTTATCTTTTTTGTCAAAATCGGGTCGGAACTTTGACAATATGTAGGCCAGCACCATGTTGGTGAAGCTCCAAAAGACATACAGATAGTTCACATAGTCCAGCAGGCGACTCTTGCCGCTGACTTTGAAGTTGACCTGCGTCTCGAGGAATATGCCAAAGAGATTTAATATGTGACTTGAGCCACTGTGCAGTCCTTTTATCAAAAGAAATAATTTAAAAATATTTTCTTATACGACTTACATGAATGTTACATAAATAAATTAATATAATGAATTTGAAGACATTTTTATAAATCATTGATGTGCATTTTGAGCCACTGTGCAGTCATTTGATGCAGCAAAAACTCACAGATAATTCCCCATTTTGCTGCTACCAATTTATAAATATTTTCAAATATATATTTAGAGCCACAGTTTGCAACACTTGACGAGTGTTTAGATCACATTACAGAATCAACACAAACACAGATCATTTAATATTCAATACTTGTCTATTAATTATTTCAAATGCAAATATTTGCTCGAGCCGCAAAGCAAAGCAAATCAAAGAGAGAGAGAGAGAGGGAGAGAGAGAGACGAGTCGTTGCTACAATTGGAATTGATGAGCTTAATAAGTATATGTCAACATAAATTGCAATCACATAATATTCCATTTGGGGCGCTCATTGTTCGTTTTTAATAAATTTTAAATAAACAGACAGCAGCTTGGAGAGTCGCGCGCGCTCGAATTGTAGATAAATATTTGCATTAGATGGCAGTACTTGTGTGTGGGAGGCGGCAGAGAGGAGAGGCCTCATCATCATGCTGGCTGACTCTGTTTGTTTTATAAATTATTGACACTTTATTGACAGCCAACAACAACAAGAACTTGCGACGCACACACAATGGCCCATAAAACAATGGCGCATTAAGTTCATTATGTGCTCCACGCACAGTGGAACAAAAGCATTAAAATACATTACAAATGCATGCGCTCGCTTGCCTTCTGCAAACTACTTTAAATCCAAATGAATATGACAAAAATACTTTTACGCGCATCAACAGGAAAAAAGAGGCAAAATTAAATATTGCAAAATAAAGAAGCGCAGAGAATTGTGCATGAAATATTAAAAGGTGGCTAATAAATAAAACATGGCGGAAAAAAGGATAATAACGATGGCGCGAATTAAGTCCATTTGACACCTTTGTTTGCCGCCCGCGGCAGTAAATTGAATTTGGCCACACTGCAATGGCTTTTGGGGTCTATTGGCTATGAGAGGCAGCATGGAACGTAGGTGGATGTAGTTGGCAAGGCTTGAAGACCTCTCCCTTGATATTGATGGAAGCTTAAGCAAATGGAGACGGAGTCAATTTGAGATTGTCAAGCATTAAGATCATTAAGCCTTGGAATTTATATACAACAATAATAAATAAATAATCATAAATAAATTAAATTAATAACAATAAAATATTATGTAAGTTTATTATTAAAAATTTCTAAATGGAAAATAGAAATATAGCTTAAAGAAAATACATTTATTTTTCTATTAAATTAAAATAACTTGTTTTATTTATTTTTTTATTTATTTATTGTTTACTTTTCCTATTTAAATATTTTAATTTGATTTATTTATTTTTTATTATTTATTTTGTATTTATTTTTTTATTTAGTTTTTTTTATTTATTTTCTATTTATTTATATTTTTTATTTATTTTTAAAATTATTTTTTATTTATTTTTTATCTATTTGTTTTTTAGTTTTTATTTTTTTTATTAAATTTTATTTATTCATTTTTAATTAATATTATTTTTTAATCACTTCTTTTATATAAGAAATTCTCGTAAATTTAATTTAATTATTATAAACTGCAAAGGGCATTTAAATGTCTGCTCCTTCTCTTCCACTCCGCATTTAGTTTCATATTTCAGTGTCATAAATAACTAAATAATTTGTTTAAAGTGTTGTGTAAAAAGAGAGCTTAATTGCATATCTAATAAAAAATATCACACAAAACAATTAAAGTGATGTCGACTTCAAGATCAGCTATCGAAAACATAGAGATGGAGAAAATAAAATGAAAAATAAATAATATAATAATAATAAAATAATATATATGTCTAATAAAATGTATATATAGAACCTAAAACGCCTTTTAAATAAGAAAACATGATTTTGGCAACAGCATAAAATGTTATAAATTATATTTTATTTTTAATTATTATAGAAAAAAAAGCTTAACAATATTTCATATATTTTCTATTGAAAAATAAAAAAGAAAATATATTTGTGGTTAATTTTTCTATTATATATAAATTTATCAGTAAATTTTAATTTGTTATTTATATAATTTTTATAATATAAGCCTCAGTCAATATATAAATATTTATAATATATATGTCCCCATGCATTTAAGCTTATCCTTGTCTGCCACTTAAGTCTTTTTACATTTCCTCAAAATGAAGTTCCCTTTTCTGAAAATATTGAGAATAATATTAAGCTGCTCTTTTTGCTGGTCGATTCGCAACGTTATATCGATAGCTATTTAAATTCACCCACACACACACACACACACACAGCAGCGGGAGTATCCTTAATGTTGGCATGGCAATAGCGCATTAAAAGCGGCGTCATAAGCCGCATTCAGGAAATTCGCTTCATTTGCTTTTCGTGTTTCATGCACCAAACACTATGGCGACACACATACATGCATACATCTGCATCTGCATATGTATATACATTTTTATATATATTTATTTTCTGTTTTATGGCCTTTAATTTTTATTTGTTTGCATGCGTACTAGACCAGCGCCACGCCCCCTTCATGTCAGCTTTACAGTTGCAGTTTTGTTTGCATTGCAGTGCGGACGCGGATTGATTTATATCAATATCCGTCAACCATTTCATTATGTAATATTCCGCTAGGCGATCGGAAGCATAAATAAACAATGCAAAAAGCGAGTTAAATCTGTTTGCATTAATTAAATGTACACCCACTGATAAAAGCATACACACAAACACAGCCAGACACCCACACTCATACACTCAGTTGCAGTTGCTCCATGGGCAGGCAATGCATTTGCGGTAATCGCTTTGGCTTGTTGATCACGAAAATTTATTGAAAAAATCAAAGGCAGAAGTAATATATATCTATATGTATATGTATATGCATAACGAAATCAAATACAAATGGTTGGCAGCTTAGAGTATGCTCGACTAGGGAATATCCCGTAGAAAATATAAAAAGTGCTTTGAAGGTCAATTTTTGATATGAAGAATAAAATCTGTATAAAATATTTATGTATTTATATAAAATAAATTAAAATTTTATCTAGTCTATGAAACGTTCACGATGTATTAAAAAATAAATTAAATGGGATATATATGCATAAAAGTATATAAAATTAATATAAATACTTAGTGCTGAGTTCTAATATTAACATGAACACGAACACATAAATAAATATTTAAAAAAAATAAATAATATACATTATATATATTATTAATAATAATATAAACTATTATATTGATTATTAACATTTAATAATTAATAATTAACAATAAATATAATAGTTTAAACAGAAATATGTGGTTTAATATAAAAGACTATAGCATGCATGAGATTCAAAATAAGCTAAAAAAAAGTGAATGCATTTAATCGAATTTCGCTCAGGGTATAATAATATAATAGTATATATAACAAAATAATAAAATAATTTAATAATAATATAATATATATTTATTTTAATAATAAAATAATAAAAAAATATATTGATTTATTTAATATAGAAATAAAAAGTAATATAAAAATGTATTTAATATAATAGTAAAATAATATTATAATAAATTTAATAATAACAAAGTAATATATTAATATATTTAATATAATAATTTAAAAATATTTTAATATGTTTAATATAATAATAAAAAATAATATAAAAATATGTTTAATATAATAAAAAAATTTAAATAATAATAAAAAAATATATTAATATATTTAATATAATAATACAAAACAATATAATAATAAAATAATTTAATAATAAATTTAATAATATATTAATATATTTAATAAAAAAAAAAAAATGTCATAAGTGCACAATTTATAAAAATAAGTTTTCTCTACTCTAATCAGAGCTCCACAATATAGACTGTAATATGGACTTACCCAAAATGAACTTCAATCAATCAATCTTCAGTTCAATCTCTCGATACCCTTTTAATGTATAATTACAGGGTATTCGGCCAAATAATCAACAAAAGAAAAAACGTCATTAAATTGTCATTAATTGAGTGCAGCCTATTTATAATGCTCGCCTGGGTGGATAGGCTGGGCTGAAAGCAGCGGGCATAATCTGTATGCCTATACAACTAGCACATAATTCATACACACACACTCACAGACACACACACACACACACACACACATACATATACATAATGACGTGCCCGTCAATAATGCGTAAATAAAACACAATTTGTCTCAATAAATTTTCAATTAGCGTTTAAAAAAATGGCAGCTACCCGAAAAGCCGCAGCGACAGGCAACGACAGAGGCGGACATAGAGGGGGGGCAGCCCGTGGGGGCGAGGCACAGCAGTATGTCTAACCGTTTGACAAGAAACAAATCAAAATTGAAATGGAAATGAGGCAAAAATACGACAAAAGCGCAAAATGTGCCAAAAAAAATGAAAGGAGCAGAAAAGTCGATGGAAGCAGCAACCGAATAGAGGAAAAGGAAGTAAGGGGGCGTTAAATGAGGGGCGTGACAGTGTGTATAAATAAACATAAATTGAGAGACTAGAAGTTCGGCATGAGTAGCATTAAATTGTTTTACAATTTAAATACGAAATGAAGCGAAGTCAAAACTAAAACTGGGCGAGTGGATGGAGCTGAGCTGTGATATAGGTCAGATCGATATTACAAAGATAATGAGGTTTGGCTTAGATAATGATGTCGATTGTCATAGGAAATGTGGGAAGTTGTAAGAGCAGAGAGAAGTAAAGGAATAAAGAATAGAAGACCCATATATAAGCATGATTAGAGTCTAAGACTTCGAGCATGGATTGCTGACTTTGTGGGCTGAACTCACTAACAGAGCATATTAGCTTTGCAGCTAAGGCAACTCTAATATGTAAAGCATAAAGGATCGTTTGCAAACTATATATATAAATATATATATATATATATATGTCTCTGTCCATTCAGCCATCCATCCATCTGTCCGTCCTTCAATGTCCATTTGCTCGTCTGCCTATCAGTCCACATGACAAAGGCTAGAGACTTGGAATTTCTTATATACCAAATGCAATAAGAGCTTGTTTCCACTCAAATGATGTTATCGATTCTTATGAATACATATCGATTGATAAGCATCGATGATGTGATTCGATACTTTAGGAGAAAGGAGCTTTCACTCTCAAGACTTAAAGCATTTAACAATGGAAATCTTTATAAATAATTTATAAATTATATAATATAATATAATAATATAAAACATATACAGTGAGACCTCATTATAACGAATCTGAGACAAAGCAGAAAATTTGTAGTTATATCTATTGATTCGCTATGGGTACTTATTGGCCTTGGTAAGTCAAGAGACTTAAAGAAAAATAAACTTAACGAAGTTCGTTATATCGAGGTTTTACTGTATAGTATACTAAAAATAATTACTTATAGCTGCTTTACGACCTCGAATCCCACTCAAATTAATGCCCATAAAACGCCCTCCATCTGCCCCTCGTTAAAGCTGCTATCGCAATAGCACTTCGAGTGTAACCAGAGCCAAATGCAAATCGTCAATCGAGTGTGGCCCAAACTGCGAGAAGCCAAGGAAAAAGAATCACAGTTTATGACAGCTGAAAGCAGCGCTGAAATCCATTCAAAAGCCCCTAGAACTCTTCCTCTCCCTCTCTCCTTTGTCTCAGCTCGGCTCCCCTCATAGAATTTAAGCACTTTTGTCTGCATGCAATTGTCACCCGGTGTGCCCCCATCGAGCTATAGCCGGCTTGCGGATTGTCCATTGAGTAGGCGGCTCCATTTGACAGATCAACAGGATATAATGAACATTATGTAATGGCGCTGGTTGCGAGTGGATGATGGAAGGGGGGTAGTCGGACCACCCCCCTGAGCAATTGTGCCTTTGGCATGCTCATTCACTCATTCAGTCATTCAGTTAGGCAAACAATAAGCAGCGGTTGCGACCTACCCACAGGAACTGCGCTGCAATCAACATAATCGCTGTGCAGGAAGCCAGACGCAGCCTCGCACTCCAAAAAAAAGAAGCCAAAGAGCCAACAGCCGACAGCGGGCATGACAATTTCAAATGAATGTTAAATACCAAAAGCAAATGCTGAAAATTGTGACTGGCAACAGAAACAACAAACGAGCGACGACAACAAACAAAGGCGGAAGCAAAACAAAACAACAGACAGACAGAGAGACACTCGCCTATGTTGCCTGCAGCTGAGAGTCCGTGCCGCATGCTGTGAAGCCTCAGCATAATACATGCAACACATAACATTGCGACAGCAAAAACGTTCCACACAAAAGGACAACGGGCCCACACAGGCAAAAGGCGACAAGGCTGGCTGCTGGCAGCATTCGCCGTTACTTGCAACATCACATTGTGTTTGCCACACATATATTGCAGCTGCAGCGCGGCCCACTACATAATTGCCTCACGTTGCAAGTCCTTGCCCGGACATCAACTAGCGGCACGAGACAAGTAACCCCGAATAAAAAAAAAATAACAAGCATTGAAAGTAAAAGCAAAGTCGAAGGCGGAGCGTGTGGATGCTGCCAGCTGCACGATGCGCGCTCAATATTAAATCTGAATAAGTAAAAGAAATTAAGTCGAGCAGAGGCATTAGAATCTGCAATCTATACTTAAGGATCAGTGGCATATATAGATACTTATATTCAATTTGCTACGCCCCTAAGAGCCACTGCCTCAATTCAGCACGGCTCAGCCTTCAGGCTCTCCATAAATCTTGAATATTTTCTATATCTTTCCAGCTATAGTCCTCAATTTAGTACTCATTTTAATACTCTGTTTAATACTCATTTTAACAAAATAAAATTTAAGCCTGCAGCATTTTAGAAACATTTTTTTTTTAAATTTTGAACAAAAAAAACGTGTACTAAAAAATACCAAAAAAATGTATATTTTTCACATCAGCATAGCTCACATAAATAAAATTCTAAAAACCTCAATTTGGCCACAAAAATTACCAAATTTTTTATATAGACCACAAAATAGATCTGCTTTCAGAAAAAAAAATTTCTTTGCGAACATATATAGTTTTATCTTTGAAGGAAAAATCAGAGATTGAGGCTAACTTTGACTCTCTGCAATCGTGAAGCCTCACTCTCTGCACTCTGACTCTTCCTGTAGAAGCTGACAGACAGATAGAAAAACTATTATTAAAATTAGCCAAGATTAAGATCAAGAAGTTCCTCTATCACAACCAATATACCCGCTTCTCAGTCTCCGCGAAAATGAAAACAGAAAATGCAGCCATCGAAAAGCTAATTAAGCTAAAAGTCAACGCGCTTGCCGTGTTGCATGAGCTGCGGAGCTGGACAACGGCTATGAATGCCACGCCTTCGCTGCGCGCCACTGCCCCCACCTCGTCGTCGACCCTTCAACGATCGGGGGCCATCGCCGCTGCATTGAAAAGCCGGAAACTGCTTGGCAAAAAAGTTTGCGACGCGCCAGCGAACGACATTCATTTAAAATTAATTAAAAGAAAATTCGCTCAACTGTGAAACACAAAGACAAAAGAACAAGAACCAAAAAAAAAGAAAAGTATATATAAATTAAGTGTGGCGATGGAGATTGGGGGGAGGGAGGAGAGGGGGGGGGGGTAATGGGCTGCGCTGAGCGTGGGCTGAGCGCTTGTTTTGTTAGCTTCCATTCACTTCATAAAGCGAGTCTTAAATGCTCTCCGATTGAGATCTCCATTGATGGGCAAGTGGCTAATTATAGCAGACTTAAGATGCAATCAGCGCTAGCTACTGAGAATACAAATATTCGAATAACATTGTAAAATTAATATTAAGCCATCCGGTTAGTTAGTTTAGTATTTTAAGCAATTTGCTTATTGTTTAAAAAAAAAAAACAGTTTGCAAATAAATAAATAAAAAAAAATGTAAAAAATAAATTTTTAAAAATTCTTTTCATTTAAAAAAAAAATTTTAAAACATATTGAAAAAATATTTAAATTTTTTTGAAAAATAATAATTAAAAAAAATTCTTATAATTTTTAATAACAAAAGTTAATTTAAAAAAAAAATAAAATTTTATTTACATTAATAATAATTATTATTATGTAAAAAATTAATTTTAAAAATTTCTCTTAATTTTTTATTTAAAAAATAAATCGAAAACAATTTTTTTACCTTTTTTTTTTAGTAATAATTTTTTTTTTAATTTTTAGTTTTTTATAATACAAAAAAATTTCGAAAAGAAATATTTTAAATTGTTTTTAAAAATTTCTTTAAATTTTTTAAAAATAATAAAAATTTAAAATTTAATAAATAATTCTTTAAATATTTTAAATATTAAAAAATTCTTTTTTTTCATAAAATTAACAAAATAAATTAAATTTTCAAAAATTAATTTTTTTAACTCTATTTTTATACAAAACTTAAATTGACCAAAATTGTTTAGTTTATTTTCTTACAACAAAATACATTTTTATTATATGTCTACATTTTGTCTTATTTTTGTTGCCTAGAAGTATCCACTTCAAATTTTCTCAGTCTTCAAATGGCTCAAACAAACAATTTCACTCACAGCCCCAGCTCTGCCCGAACAATTCTAAGCATAATAGATCTGCCTTGAAACTCCCCCTCTGTCGCTCTTGCCAAAAAGCTCTTGCCAACTGCCTGCAATCGTCGAGCAACTCCACTTTGGATACTTTTGCCGGTAAGAGCATTTAAAAGCGCATCGTTGGCATATAAAAGTGAAATATCCGAATCGTAAGTGGAGTGGCTGGCCTCGTGCTGCCCTCTGGATGCGGTCATAAAAATGTTGTACAATTAATGTTTATTAACTGGCCGCTGGCCGATTGCTTACGTTGCATGCGACGTCATGAGTGCGACGACAAACCCACGCCCACCCCCACCCCCACCCGCCCGCTCCACAGGCAGCGGATGCTGGCTTGGAGTGGTCTGCTGGGTCGTTTGCCGAAGCTGCGAGGAGGACATTACATTTAAATTTCCATTTGCAATGTCTCGACGGAAGTCTAGACGCTGACTCAGACAGCAAAGGGGCGTGGTTGCGTATGATGATGATGATTTAACGCCCCGCAGTTGGCCGTCAGTTCCTTCGAGCTGCTTAAGCCGATGGGGATGGGGATGGGGATGTTGCTGTTGTCCCTCCCCATTCAATTTGCAATTTGTGCAGCGGCTCAGCAGCTCATAAATCTTGTCGCAATTTTTGCTTCCAACCCATTGTTTTCCTTGAATTTCCGGCATTTTGTCAACATTTCAGCGTAAAATATGTGGACTCAGAGAGGGGGGGGAGAGACACGCGCATCCTGCAATCAACAACAACAACAATAAGGTTGCCCTCGAGTATTTGGCTTGTTTAATTTTTGTGACTCGAGCCGCATTAATAATTATTATTGTTGCCGCTCAGCTGCGCCCCACCCCCAGGCGCCCCGCTGCATATTTGTTTACTTTCAATTTACTTTCAGTTTGGCCCGCACATGTGCCTGCGGCGCCAAACGCTTTAATTGCGTTTAAAGTGACGATAAACTAACAAAACAATGGTGTAGAGATAGCTGCATGAATAAGTTATAGATATGACTGATCAGGTACTGCAAAGAGAGAGAGCAGAGAGAGAAAGAGAGAGGGAGAGCAGAGGGAGCAGAGATTTTGTGAGCTGTTCGTTTGGCTCTGGCTCTAGATGCGGCTATGCAAATGGCTAGCATTTTGCTAGAAACTTGATACAGTGAAACCTCGTTATAACGCATCTGAGGGGAACCCGAAAATTGTTCGTTATAGATATTGATGCGCTGTAAGATAACTCAAGGGACTTAAAGAAAAATTCATTGGATTGAGTCTTCAGTTATAACGAAGTACGTTATATCGAGGTTGCACTGTATATGATATACATAGTCTTGTCTTAGAAAGTATTGGAATCTATTTTGAATACACCTAATGGGGGGCGTGGCATATGTATGTGTATTACTAGATGAGAGCTAGAGACTTGGGCTTGGCCATAAACAAGTCAAGGCAAGTCGAGGTTGGCGATGTCTGCCAGAGTTTTACAGCCAAAGTTTTTGCTGCACGTCTCCCTAGGGCATGATTATATATATCGTTTGCAGTGTCAAATATATTATTCAAAAGTTGCTACAAAAATATATACATACAGATATTGTACGCCTCAACTCAATAAAGTCAACTCAAGTCTTCAGCTGAAGCTCCTTACCCTCAAGCCAGATTGATATCCAATTGGAATATCTTGAAAAAATTCAAAAACATATGTATACTGCCGATTTTATATATATTTTCGATCTCTCAGCTTGTCTTGTACATATGAATACTCCATCAAGATATTATCTCTATGAAGAGAACTTCAAAACTTCTTCACAGTTTTTTAAGGCAAGTTTTCAGCTCATCATAAATTTAGCTTGCAAAACTTTTCTTAAGAATTTCACTTGGAATAACAGCAAGCAGCAATAGCAACTCACAGCCAGCAGCAACAACTTCATCATAGTTATTAGCTTTAACTTCATTACGAGCTTAAATCGTCAACTTTTTATGCCTGTAAAAATTTTGCCTCAGAAAAATCCTTTGCAAATATTTGAGCGTTTTTTTTTGTGGTGACCGAAACTCTGTTTGTGGGGCTATATGCTAAGGCAACTGAGCATAATTAAGCCAGGCACACACACCCTTACACACACACACACACACACACACGCACACCTGCAGCTCTGCTTAAATATTCAGAGTTAGTGTAAACAGTTTGAACAGCAGCGAACTGAGTAGCTCAAGCTGCAGCAACAGAGCAAATGCAGCAAGCTTTAGACAATGTCTACAGTCTACAGCTGAGAGGGCAGCTGCTGTTTGCCGATATAAGTCCAGCCTTTATATATGCCACATATATATACATATCTTCCATCTGCATATATCTCTACTTCCACTCTCAAGGCCTCGCCTTGCTTTGCTGTGTAAACTTCCGCTGAGCAAAGCTCATTTCAAAATCCATAGCACAGTTTTCTGCGCGTTTTATTTTGAGTAACAATAAAATCGAATGCATGCCGCGAGTAGGGAGTGATCGACTAGCAAATACCCAACTGCTAACTAAGAAAGCTCCAGCTCAATGAAATGCTAAAGGCATGTCGAAACAAATACTCAGCCTTAAGGCTAATGGAAAATATCTAAAAATACATAAAAAAAATACTACAAAAAATATATATGAAGAAAATAGTTATAAGAAATATTATTAAAAATGATATGAATTGAATTAGAGTCAAAATATATGCATAATTTAGTTTTTATTATTTTAAATATTTTATTTCATTTCTAAAATATTTTATTTAATTTTTAAAATTTTTTAAAAATATTTTATTTAATTTTTAAAATATTTTTTTAAATATTTTATTTAATTTTTAAAATATTTTTATGGTCTTTATTTTAATTAAATTATAAATTTATTTATGTATTTGAATCTTAACAAAATTTATTTTTAAATATAGTAATATCGTGTTTATATACTAAATTATTAATATTATTTTTCATATATATTTTTATTTATTTTTTTTTTTAGTTTTCAAAAATGTATTTATTTTAATTATTAAATTTATGTATATTAAAAATATTTTTTGTTTGTTTAAATTATTTTTGAATTTTCTAAATTTGCTATTTATTTTTTAATTATTTTAAAAATATTTTTGTTTATTTTTAAATTTATTTTAATTTTTTATTTTAGTTTATTTATTTTTATATTAAAAAAATAATATTATTTGTTTGTTTTGAAGTCCATTTTATTACATTTAAAATTTCTATTTTTATTTATTTATTTTAAAAAAAAATTTTACATAACAATATATGGTATCATATGACATCAGTGCTTTCAGGTATGCTTATGTAACATCTACCTTTACCAGCTACCCGTTAACTAGTTTCAGCACCAACCCGACTGCCCCTCGCTTCAACACTTTCAATCTGTATTTGGATATAAAAATTGTTGTTTGCCCAGCCCAAGGATGCAGAAAACACTAGAGAGTTTTGACTAGCAGCGACGTCAAGTCTCAGTTGGATCTGCTGAGCTGTCAGCTGAGCCAAGGAGAGAGATAAAGAGAGAGAGAGAGGAGGCGAGAGACAACATGAAGCAGGCAACACCTACAGATTGCATACAATTAGCAGCAGCTACCGCGCCCGCATATCCCAGCTCAAAACCTATCCGCAAACGTAGCCGTATCCCTATCTGTAGCTGTAGCTGTAGCTGTATCTGTAGCTGTAGCTGTAGCTGTATCTGTGGCTGTAGCTGTATCTATGACTGCGGTTGTATCTCTGCATCTGCATTTTGCTGTTGTTTGCCGTGTGGCTGGCATTCTAATTTCCATTTCTTGCCTCGACAAGTTGCAATTGAATTTTGACGCGGACAGCGTTGAACTCGCTCGCTCGCTGGCTGAGGCTGTGGCCTACCTTAGGCCTGGCTGCTGCCCATTATTTGCACTTTTTATGCAGACGTGGAGTGGGCGTGGCATGTTTAATGCATGCATGATGGAAGCCAAAAAGCGCGCGCCACAATGCCAGAGCCCCGAAATAGATGATGATGATGAAGCCGGCCTGCTGCAGCTGGCAAGGGGCATGCAGCGTGGGGCATGCGGCTGGCGGCATGCAGCATCGACGCCTGCAAAAAGTATTCACGAAAATTTGAACTTTCGTGCGCTTCTTAACTT
Organism: Drosophila paranaensis; assembly: GCA_035047545.1. Classification (NCBI taxonomy): domain Eukaryota; kingdom Metazoa; phylum Arthropoda; class Insecta; order Diptera; family Drosophilidae; genus Drosophila; species Drosophila paranaensis. Next base: position 1,655,837 of record JAWNPL010000153.1, on the reverse strand, counting down.
AACGACAGCCGTTGGCTGGGTGGCTGTGGGTGCGCCCGCACGTCTAGCTGCTGTTTATTTTATATGCGCCCACAATCAAGGCCCTCCCCCCCCCCTCTCTCTCTCCTCCTCCCTATGGCCTGCTATCTGTCGTCGCCTTGCTGCGTGAAGCATTTTTGCATCTCTCTCTCTCTCTCTCTCTCTCTCTCTCTCTGTCTCCCTCTCTCTCTTGGTTTCTTTCTCTTTATTTTCTTGATTTTTTTTGCAGCGCGTTGAAAATGCGATTTTCTTGTAGAATCGCACAATCCTTGTTGCCGGCCCTCGCCCTCCCCCCCCCGGCCTGACCACAAGCTTCGATGGGGCTTCCCTCGCGTCGTCACACGCATGCAGATTTTTTGAAAGCCAAAATGCCAGGCGAATTTCGCTTACAGCTGCTAGTAGAGCTGTAACCTATAGTCCTCCATCTCTCTCTCTCTCTCTCTCTCTCTCTCTTGACTTTGACCACATCTGCCCCCTCTCCCTCTCTCTCTTTCTCTGCTCGCCTTTCATTGTTATTGCTGGCTGGTTTTACTATCTCATTGCATTGCATGCTTTTTGGTGTATACGGCGTATACCCTGTAACTAAAGGGAATGAAGGTGTATTGGGTTGAAGAGTGAGCTTGGTATGAACTCTATATATAGATATATATAACGTATATACTATATATATACCAAAAGTACTACATATGCACCTTATATATACCAAATATACAAGACTACATATATGTATGTACCATATATATTATATATTATATATACAACAAATTGTAGTAAATGCTTTTAATCCTTCATAAGTATCCAGTTTCTCTGCTGAGCGAGAAAATACTTCGATGGGGATTTTTTTTTAAATGTTTATAAAATTGAAAATTTACAAAATAAATATAATTAAAATGCAATTAAAATGTAAATAAATATAGCTGACATATAAATGTGTATTATATATATATGCGGATATAACTGAAATCAAATATAACTAAAGATTCAGCTTCATAAGTTGAGCCGCAACTTTCGCTGGCATCACGAGGCTAACCACAGAGAATATATATTTTTTATATTATTATATTATTTATTATTTATATTACTATTTATTTTTTCTTAACTCAATTTATTTGCTGCTTTTTTGTCAGAGAGTCTATAGCGCATGTATCACTTAATTTACTTTAAAAATCTTTTGGTATAGCCATGGATGTTAGTATTTTATTATAATACTATTTAAGACTCAGCTGAGGTAATGATTTACTGATTGAAAACTTATTGAGCTTTGCAAGAAATGCTTTGTGGCTGAAGCGCTGTCCGTATTCTAGTCCTCTCGCTGTCTCTAAGCGCTGGCGAGCCCTCTCCTTTCAACGTGTTTGGTGCTTAGGCTTTCTCTTCAGATTTCTGTCAAAGGCCAGCTAATGCGCTGTTTTAAGACTTCATCTCTGCCTGCTCTCTCTGAGCTCTATCTCTCTTTCTCTCTTATATATCTTGTATATCTTTTAAGTATTCAGCAACTCTCTCAATTGACCAATTCTCTTTGAACTCTCTCTCTCTCTCTCTCTCTCTCTCTCTCTCACTCACTCTTTCTCCTTTTTCTTCTAAGCATTCAGCAACTCTCCCAAGTGATCAATAGCTTAATCAGATCTCTCTCTCTCTCCCTCTCTCTCTCTCTCTTGATTTCCCTCTTCTCCATGAGACCTATCCCTCACACACACTCTCTCTCTTTCTTCTCGCATTCTCTCTTTCTCTCTTACATATCAGTAAGCATTCAATAACTCTCTCTCTCTCTCTTTCTCTCTCTTTCTCTATCTCTCTCTCTCTTTTTCTCTCTTACATATCTTGTAGATCTTTTAAGTATTCAGCAACTCTCTCAATTGATCAATATATCAATCCGATTTCTCTCTCTCTCTCTCTCTCTCTATCTCTCTATCTCTTGATTCTTTGCCACTTCTCTGTGAGCTCTATGAGAGAGACTCTCTCCCTTTTCTTCTCGCATTCTCTCTTTCTCTCTTATATATCAGTGAGCATTCAACAACTCTCTCTCTCTCTCTCTCTACTTTCTCTCTCTCTCTCTCTCTCTCTCTCTCTCTCTCTCTCTCTCTCTATAAAAACTTCAACTTTCCCAACTCCCTTCACCTTTGCCTCCAGTCCCTTCACAGGATATCTTCCCGTCCAGCAGCAATTACAGCTGAATTTTAGCTTCTTTTTTCTTTGTCTCTTGACTCGTGCGGCGCATTAAGCAAATTTCTTGCTTTTTGCACTTTCCCTTGCTGCTGCACTTTTATCCCAGCTTGTTTTGTGGCCAATTATGTATTTTTTCTCGTGCTTTTTTGCTCATTGTCCGTCGCTCGTTTTGTTCATTCGTTCGTTGTTGTGAGCTGGGTGTTTGCCTGCGCTTTAGTCCACGTCTCGTCTTTGGCTTTTTCTGATTGACATTTGACATCTAAATGCCAAATTAGCTGGCAGCTCTGGCTCTGGCTCTGGCTCTAGCTCGAGCTTCGTGCTGCCAACTTCTGTAATTTTTGTGGCTTTTTTTCTCCGTCTGCGAAGACACGAAAAAGTTGCAACTGTTGCAACTGCTGCCGAGTGCAGAGTGTAATGAGTAGAAAACTTTTTCGAGCAGCAGGCGAATATCGAATGACAACGCCACACAGAAAGTTAAGAGACAGACAGAGGGAGAGGGATAGGGGGGGGGGGGGGGGGGAGTTAAAATCATGTAAATACATGAGGGAAATCTTTTCAAACAGTTTGCAATTGCAATTGGATCTCGGCTTGCTCGGAGTTGGTTTTTGTGTTCCAGCGAGTGACAGCAAAGTCGAAAAGTATTTCACGTTTCACTTAATGGACACATCCACATACTAAAGAACAGTCTGTAAACAGCAGAGACTTCCCTAAAGCAAATTTCAATACATAACAAACATAAGCAAATATAAATGAATGGGAAATATTTCCTTCATATAAATTGATTTTAGATTTCTCTTTTTTGCTATTGCTTTACTTTTATTAAATTCCTATTATTCGAAATTGATTTTTTTTATATTTGTAAAATATTTCTTTTAATATGTTAAGTTTAATTGATATATCGATAAGTAGTTTTAAGCAGCGCTGTATTATTTTGAATGTCTATCGAGATGCGACTCTGCATCAGCTGAGAATGGCTCTCGCTCTTTTTCCGGTGACTTTGCTTTGAGAGAGCAGATGTGTCTGCTCGATAGGAGAAATAATCATCGTAAATAAGTATAATCCACATTAATCGATCCAGTTAATAAACGTATTACATTTTAGTATACACTTTTATATTAAATTTATTAATATTAAATTTTATTTTATAATTCTATTTCTTCTTTTCTGTTTTTAAATTTTAATAAATTTATTTTGGTATTGTTTTCTTTTATATTAATTATTATTTATTATTTTTTTTTATTATTTTTTATATAATATTTTTTTATTTTCTTTTTTTAATTTATTTAAAATAATAAATTTATTTTAGTATATTTTTTTATATGTATATATATATTACTAATTTTTTTTACAATACTTTTTTTATTTTCTTTCATTATCTTTAAATTATTTTTAGTTAATTTAAAATAATAAATTTATTTTAGTATATTTTTTACATTATTGTAAATTAATTTTTCTATGACTTTTTTTATACAGTTTATCCAACTTTTCTCTTACTATTTTTAATTTTTATACTATTTGCTATTGTATTTTTATTTTTATTTATTTTTTTGTTGTTTTTATTTCACATTATATTTAATTATTTATTGACTTACATACTTTCTGTAAAGCTTAACATTTTTCATTAAATATTTCTATATTTCTATAACAACAAAAAGCGTTCTTTTATTCATAAATATTTATTTTTTTTTAATGCATTTTCAATTGAGATATTTAAATTGTTCAGCTCAAAGCATTTGCTATACAAATTTGCCGACTATAAAATGCATTAAATAGTCTTTGCTGCTCGTTCCCATTCATTGAGTGCACTGAAATATGCCAGACAATAACATATTTCTGTGCTCTGTTGCAATCGAAAGGCAAATAATGCTGAAAATTGTTTTTTAATTTGTCTATCAAATATGAATGGAGCATAGAAGTGCTGAAGGCCTCTTGCAGCCAGATCAGATGAGAATCGTTGAAGTGCTCTGATGCATTCCAGCTTTATGCTGGCAAAAGTCTTCAAGCAAATGTTGTACTTTCTCGAAAATGAGCAAAAATTTATGCAGAGAAAAGGAAGGGAAAGAAAAGAAAGAAACATTTTTAAATATCAATAAAAGCTAGTTTTGTGTAGGGCGGCAGACAGGTGGACAGGTGGACAGGTGTGTGGTGTGTGCGCAGTTAACGAAACAGAAAATGAAGCAAAGGCAGCGAGCGAGCGGGTGCCACATGCAGTTGGAGCTGCAGCTAAGCGCTGCCTGCATACAACAAGTCGGAGTGCAGAAAGTTCAGCTACATAAACAAGTCACGTGCGAAGCGCAACGAAACGACACGCAAGGCAACGCACAGCGTCAGGTGAAAGCAGTTGCCGCAGCTGGAAAAACAGCTGGAAAACTTGTACGAGAAGTCGTTGAGGCAGTGGCACCTTGAGATGGTTATGTGACGCGCGCCTTTTGTTTCAGCTGCGCCGCGTCGGCGTCTGCATTGCATATTTCACACCATGTGGCAACGCTGGCAAGGCAGCTTCGAGCCTGGCCCAGGCCCAGGCCCAGGCAATGCCAAATGAAATAACCGCAATGGCAAAAGCACAAAAAGATTTACTACTTGTCCGAGGTGGCGTGCCGTGGCTTGCCATGACTCCACGACTCCAGTTACTCCCACAACGATCCACATGCCCCACCTGCCACGCCCACTTTATGGCAAACTATTCCCAGCTGGCAGTAAAATAGTAACTGACGGCATGCAAATTTGTTTGCATTCTGAGACCAACAGCAGCTAACTGAGGAAAGTCAACAGAAGCATTGCCGAGGCCCGAGACTGCATCAGCTGAGAAATGCCCTGGGAAAGCCAAGTGAGGGAGTGAAGTGAAGTGTGGGAAAATTAGCTGATTTTCTAAGTAAATTTAGAAAAATATGCAAATAAATTATTAGTAACTTTTATTTATATGACTCTTAAAGTGGGAACATAAAAATATTTTAAGCGTGTGAACTATCAAATATCAGCCTTTATCACAGATGTTGAGGGTGGGGCAAAGTCAATGAATAAAAAAAAAATTAATGAAGCTATTATTATTGATTTCTAAATTAATGAAAATACTTCAGTTTAATACAAAATACATGGTATTAATTAAAAATAAATATGTGTATACATATTATTAAAGAAGAATGGCTGGTTTTGAAACTAGAACTACTTAATATTAATATAAGATAACAATTTAAAAAAATTTAATCTTTTAATTTAAAAGTAAAACTTAAATACATTTAGTATATTTTTATGAATGAAGTGGAAAAGCATTTAAATTAATTAATTAAAATTTAAAAGGCATACATTTTATTTATATATTAATAGAATGATTTAAGTATGCACATTATAATATATTTAATATATTTATAATTATAAAAAAAAATAATAATATATAAATAATATATTCATAAAAATATTAACTAAATCATTTTTATTTAAATTGCCTCTGTAATTTTTTTTTTGTATTTATTAATTTTTTATGCGTATGTAAATTAAAATTTTCAATTTTTAAAAAAATTATTTAGAATTTTTAAATATTTTCCTAAAAGATTTACCACCATGAAATAGGAATTTATGATATTTATATATTGACAGAATGATTTTAAATTACACATTTATATATTTAATACATATTGATTATTATAATATATATATATATATATATATATATATATATATATATATATATATATATATATATATATATATATATATATATATATATATATATATATATATATATATATAATATAAATAATGTTTTCATATATAAATATATATTTATATATATTATATATTATATAAATATTTTCATATAAAATATATTTTCAAAAAATATTTTATCATAAATAAAATTTACTTAAATTTACTCTTTTCTTGATTTTTTTTGCCCTTTACTAATTTTATTACATTTAAAATTAATTTTTTATTATTTTTTGAATTTTTTTGAATTTTTAATATTTGCCAAAAAGGTTGTTTCTCTACTTTATGATATTTTTAATTTATGATATTAGCTTAGTCTGCAAGATCAGTTCCGGAAATTGTTTCTCACTTTATTATAAAATTTTTTTCAAAGTTTCTCTCATATTCTCAGCGCAGCTCTCTACTGCTGCTGTCAACTCAAACAGCCTATTAGGTTTACTTTCCAGGGTATTTAACAACAATGGCAACATGAAACAGCAACTGCACCAAATGGCGAAATGGCAACCTGCTGGCTGCCTTTTATTATTATGGCCACTCGCCCCGCGCTGCTCGTGGCCCGCTTTTCGCTGCTGCTGCTGCTTCTTCTGCTGCTGCTTCTTGCTGGCTTGCCTTCATGTTGTTGTCGCATAAATTTTGCGGCTTCTTAAGTCGCAAGCAATAAAATAATATTAGCTGCATACTAACCGAGTAGCCGGAGTCGTGGCTGCGGCCGGGGGAGCCCTGCGGAGCTGGCGCCGAAAAGTATGCAACACGACACAATGCAACATTGGCAATGATTGTGGCAGCTATACGGATATGGCCACGCCCCCAAAGACAAACGCATTTGTCGTATAATTTATGACGGGCAGACAGAGAGAGGGAGAGAGAGAGAGAGAGAGAGAGAGGAGGGGGGCAGAGAGGCAGCTCATTGCACCAGCTGCCAGAGCTGCCCCCCTCTCTCTCTCTCTCTGTCTCCTCCTGATTTGGTCGTTACCTTTCGCTTTGAAGTGTTGCATGTTATTTATGCGCCCGGTAATCAAAATGCATGTCAAACCCATAAACAGTGGCAGTGGCCATCAAACTGTGGCTCGTAATCTCAGCCAAACACGGCAATAAAAAACGCATTTGATTGACGCGCGCATATGCACGCAGCTCTCGGCTGCCCTGGCCGAGTCCAGGTGCCTCTCAAACTGCACACTTATTAGCCGGAAGTGCTCCTTAAACTGCAGTTAGATGGCTTTTCGCCTCGACTATGGCCTCGCGGCACAGCGCCATAAAGCGGCTTAATGCCTTTGACCAGCACCCGAAGAGGCAGCAGCAGAGAAAACTTGATTTGAATTTTGTTTATTATCATTGGAATTATTTTTCGAGTTTAGAACTCGCCCCCGGAGCCAGTTAATATCAAACTGCAACTTTTAATGGGTATATGCTAAGCGTGAGTTAATGTGAGGGGTTAGATTAGATTAGTTTTGATGAGTTTTATAGTAGAGCTATGTATGAGAGATATCTGACAGTTTGAGAGCTACTGCTAAGTCGCAGTAACTGTCAAACTGCAACAGCATCAGTTGTTCTAAAACTGTAAATGAAATATCAAAGGCAAATATATTATAATTGATATTTAATTATACTTAAGTGCATGTCAAACTGTTTAGCGTTGCCATATAGACAAGCCATTCACTTGCTCCAAAACTGTAGAAATTGAAATGGTCGGAGGGTGGAATGATATATATCATATATAGATCTGCTTTCACAGTTGATTTTAAACTGTAGCTTGTTTTTGATACACATATTTCTACAGTTGCTGTTAAACTGTATATAACTAAATGGCTATCTAACTGTAAATCAAAGTTTTCGCAAAAGGCAAAGTTGAGTTTTTGGACAAAATATAGTTACCCATACATCAGTGCTGCTCAAACTGTTATGGAGTGCAGTTACTCCAAAACTGTTACTCTAAATTATCATTAAATTTAATTAATGTTAAATGCTAAGTGTAGCACTTATCACCATCTGCGCTATCAGCTCTTCCAGCACATGTGACAGCTGGCATATACATATATAAATAGAAATGGAAATTGAATGAATGCAAATGCTGTCTATATACAATGCCTCTCAAACTGTGGCACACACAGCAGGAAGCGTGCTCGAGACGCAGACACCTACAGAGAATGCAAAGCGCCTGAGATGCGCTCGCCTTCAATGCTCCCCTCTCTCTCTCGCTCTCCCTCTCTCTATCCTCCCTCCTCTGTCAGCTGTCACAGCTGTCCAGCTTCCACTCTCCCCCACTCTCTCTCTCTCTCTCTCTCTCTCTCTCTCTCTCTGTCTCTCTCTTGCGAAACTGTCATTATGGGCTCGAAGATAAACGACTCTGACAATTTTTGTGCCACAATTTTGTTCCAGTTTGTGTTTTTGCTGCAGCAGCAGCGGCAGCTGAGGAGGAGCAGGAGGAGCAGCACAAGGAGCAGCAGGAGCAACTGCATCAGGAGCAGCAGAGACAGCCGCGTTGACTTTTCATATGGCCGCGTTCCGTAACAATTTAAACTTTTGACTATTAGTGAGTGAGAGATGCCCGCCGGGTGTTCTTCATTGTCCTCTGTCCTTCGTCCTTCTGCACAAAATAGTTGCAAGTTTGCGACATCAGGCAAAACTTTTGGCCAGTCAAGTTTTTTTTAGTTTTTTTTGCTTCCTGTTTCTGCTCCTGGCCATCCGCCCACCCCCGCGCGCTACAGTGAAGCGTGGCCATCGATCGACATCCGCTGCTAGCCCCGCTGTCATCAATCTGAACGCAAACTTTCGTCTCAGCTTTTATGAGTGGTTGCGCTCGCCGCTCTTTGCTTATGACATGTCAACGCCTAATGACGCGCCCATTTGTCACCCGCTGACCAAGTGGCCAGCCGACAGAGAGACACTTCTGTGGCCACAGAGTGTCCTTGGAACCACTCGAAACTCCAACTCCCATTCCAACTCTTGTATTGACGTCAGCCAAATATTGACTTTCCTCTGCATCGAGCGTAGGCAAATTCCGGAGATGAATAAAGTTTGCAGTTTGTTCTAAAAATCTGTAAATAAATTGGGATTTATTTTTAGAATTTTACAATTTTAATTTTATAGCTGAGAGTCGTCTAGGATGAGCAGAAAAACTTATAAAAGTAGTCTGAAAATAATAAAAATTCTGTTCTAAAGAAAGATTTATTTATTTAAAGAGACCTCTCACTAACAGCATTCTCATAGGTGTTTAGGCAATGGGTATAAAAAGTAAGAAGGATAATAGTGAGTCATATAATGATACTCCTTCTATCAATGGTCTTCTTTGACTTTATGCCAATCCTATGGAATCAAAATCTCTACTTGCTGCTGCTCGAAGACACCAAGTCGTATACTTAATATTTTACTCATAATTTTTGAAGTCACACATTAAGTACACGAGTTAATGTCTTCAATCTGCATTAGTCAGAGTTCAAAAGGTGGCCACAAATTAACTCTAGATAAGAGATTCTCACCAAATCAGCCTGGCTAGGCCAGCCCAAAGATGAGCTCACCTATAAAAGTAGAAGCAGGAACAGGTACAGACGGCAGTAGCCTCAACTCTTGGCAACTTGACTTGACTTACCTAAAAAATATAATTTAAAAATAATTTTTGGTATTTTCAAATATTTTTCAATATTTTCAAATATTTTAAAAAATATTTGTTAATATGTTTATATATTTGTAAATATTTTAAAATATTTTGAAAAATGTTTAAATATTTTAAAATATTTTTCGAATACTTCAAAATAATTCTAAATATTATTAAAAATCATAAAATATTTTTAGAAATTTTTAAATATTTTGGGAATATTTTTAAACTTTTAAAAATTTTTGAAAAATGTTTAAATATTTTTTCGAATACTTTAAAATAATTCTAAATACTTTTAAATATTTGACTGTATAATGTCTCCATGTCTACATTCTCTCATCAAACCCTCCTCAGCAAACCGAATTGATAATAAAAAATCAGATATATAAAAGCTAGAATGATAAAAGAGTAGAGTATACAGAGTGTGTGCCCATACTGCAAAGAGTCAGAGTGAACGATCTACGATCTATATTAAACTGTCTGTCAAGGCGCTGAGGAAAATCTCGGCGAATGTGGAGAGTGCGAGGCGAATGCAGGAAACGTTTAGCTTGGCGCGATTGGCCAAGATAAATGGGCAATTCAGTGTGGGTGGGAGTCGTGTGTTGTGGGCGTGTACGCTCTGTAGCTAAACTGATTTCATGCAATTTGGCTGCACAGCTGAGCCCTCTCCCCCCACCTTACAGACAGAGAGAGAGAGAGAGAGAGAAACTGAAAAAAAGTTGCAGCTGGGAAACCGTAAATTTAGCAGGCAGGCAACATTTGGACTTCCTGGCACAGTTTTCAGCTGCTGGCCAAGGCCAGTGTGTGTGTGTGTGTGTTGGGCTAAAAATCAGAGCATAAGTGAAAACTTTGGCCAATTAATGGCATCATTGAATTTCCACTTGACTTTTTCAGCTGCCAAACTGGCCGATGACTGGCCAAAGGGCGTTCAATTTTATATCCTCGCCCACACACAACTTCCTCTCTCTCTCTCTCTCTCTCCCCTCTCTCTCTCTCTCTCTCACTGTGTGAAAAGTTTGCCAGTGAAAAATGGCCCTTCGCATAGATCTTGGGGCAGCAGGCGCTAGTCAGTCGGTCGCCACGCTTTGAGCTCGAGAGCTGGAGCTGGGATAAAAGTGATAAATGAATTTTCACAAAAGTAATTAAAAGTAAAGTAACTAGCATCGTGTGATGTCTATGCCAGAGCGAGACAGACACACACACACACACGCACGCAGATAGAGACGGCGAGTGGGTGGCATCGCCGGCGCCAGCGGCAACCAAAACTTTGCCATAAAAGCAATCTAATAAGACTTTTTAATAGTTGGCATGAAGTTAATTTTTAGCCAGGCTCCAAATACAAAAGCAAACAAATGCCTCAAAATTGATGGCAAAACAGTTAGCTGACACCTATCCATCTCCCTCCCTCTCCCTCTCTCTCTCTCTCTCTGCCTTTCTCTCTCTCTGTGTCCTTAACTAGCTTGTGGCTGGGCTAACTAACTATAGCGCCAGGCTTTCTCCATTCTCATTCCCTTTTCGCTCGCTCCGGCTTTTGTGGTGAATTTTCAGCTGTTAATCACTACTAAAAGGAACGTGTGGAAAATTTCTCAAATCGGAAAAGTGAATAACTTATGCTAAGGAAACTGAAGTTGATAGATAAAGTTGAGTTAGACAATGTATTTGTATTGCAGAAGGCTCTTCTGGCAGTATCAGAGAATACTGCTATGCCATCCCTGTCTTTTCTCCATCTTTATTTTCTCCTCCCCTATCTGTATGTCTCTCTCTCTCTCTCTCTCTCTCTCTCTGTTCCTATAGCCATTTCTTTCTCTCTGTCTACATATATGCTCTCTTTCTCTCTCTCTCTCTCTTATACTTTCTCTAACTCCATCTTCTTCTTCTTCCCCTTCTGCTTTTCTCTCTCTTGCTTTTTTGATCTGCTCTATCTGGCTTTGTCTCTTTCTCTCTCTCTCTCTCTCTCTCTCTCGATCTCGTACAATAGCTCTTTCAGTCCGTCTTTGTGTTTGCCTCTCTCTCTCTCTCTCCCTTCATCTTTCTCTCTGTCACGCTCTGTAATATGTTCCATCCATCACGTTCTATCTCTCTTGTTCTATAAACATTTATTTCTCCTTCTCTCTTGTTCCATATCATTCTCTCTTATTCCCACTCTCTTTCTCTCTCTCTCTCTGATTCTCTGTGATTTTCTCGATATATCTCTTACTACCTCTCTCTCTCTCTCTCTCTCTCTCTCTATCTCTCTCTCTCTCTCTCTCTCTCTCTTACTAGCTCTCTCCCTGTTTCTCTATTTATCTTGTTCATGTTCTTGTTATCTCTCTCTCTCTCTCTCTCTCTCTCTCTCTCTCTCTCTCTCTGACTTTCATTGTTTCTTTTTCACTGTACTTATTCTCTCTCTTCCACTGATGATCTCCTTTTCTCTTTCTCGCTTATTTTCTCTTTCTCCCTCTCTCCCTCTCTCTCTATCTCTCTCTCTCTCTCTCTCTCTCTCTCTGTGATCATCTCCCATATTCTCTGCCTTTTCTATTTGTTTCTATCAATCTTTTCGCATATCTCACTCTCTGTCTCTCTCTCTTTCCCTTCACATCTCCTTCTTTATCCTTACCCTCCTCTCTCTCTCTCTTCGCCTTCACTCTATCCCCCTTCATTTCCCCTCTCTGCCAACTGTTGCTTAAAGCAAAACACGTTCCATTCATATTTGAAGTCGCACATCATTCAACATTGATAAATTATGTATACGCATATACGCACTCTCCATCCTCCTCTCTCTCTCCCTCTCTCTCTCGCTCACCCAGTCAGTGCACAGTCTTTGCCTTTCAATTTCCTACTCAATTGTCTATCAGTTGTTCATCTTTTGACTTGGATGTGAATTGATGTTGATTGATGATTTCATGATGCTTCAAGTAGTCACTCAGAGAAAGAGAGACAGAGAGAGAGAGAGAGAGAGAGAGAGGTGGGTCGGTGCTGAAAAGCTGATGCGTAGCCTTTTGGCAAAGTGTAAAATCATTTACTTATTAAATCCTTTAGACAAACATTAATTTGGCAGGGGCCAGCAGCAGGCGCGCACCTAACCGAAAAACAAGTTGAACGAACAAGCGAACAAATAACACAAAGTGCTTTTCGGTTGCAGAGAGGGGGTGGGTGCAGAGAGGGGTGGTGGTGGTGGTGTAGGCGAAGGCTTTTTAGAGTTTTACCGCTCTTAAGTCGAGTCTAGGCGAATTGAACCGCACCAAATCGCTGCAGACAAAAGCGCAAATTAACAGTTTGATTTTCACGCTAAACAAAACGCAGCGAAAAATCAACAAACAACGCGAAATCGATTTGAGTCGAGGCGAGGCGAGGCGAGGCGAGGCGAGGCGAGGCGAGGCGAGGCGAGTCGAGTCGAGTCGAGTCGAGTCGCTGCCTGATGACCAGGCCAAGAGCCGTGCAATGGCTTAGCTGGGGGCAGATGGGGTTGGGGCTCAGCTTGGGGTTGGGGGCACCGAAAAACACTTTGTGAAAATAAACGAAAACAAAATCAAAGCACTATTGAATTTTCCAAATGGCATTTTGAAAGCGGCTGCAAACCAACTAAATAAACACAAAACACAGAGCAACAACGACAACAACAACAACAACAACAACGAGAGTATACGGGTATGGCGAGAGCGGATTCGAGAAGTCATAGAAAGGTGAAAAAGGTGTTACGAAATGGCAACGAGTTCAGAGCATGTGCTTTGACATGTGCTAAAAGGGTACACGAAAAAAAAAAGAAAAAAAGAAATAGAGCACACTCCCACCCACCCACACAATGCCAAACAACAGCAAAGATCAAGCGAAATGTGCCAGAGTCGAATGGCAAATGCACTCGATTGGAGCTGTTATACAGAGAGTGTTATATGGCTTAGAGGGAGATATAACAAAGTTATGTATAATAGTTTTCTATACAAAATTGTGTTCAATTATAACTGTTATACAAAAAAGTGTTATACGTTATTAAATTATATATTAAAGCTGTTATACAGAGAGTGTTATATGGCTTAGAGGGAGATATAACAAAGTTATGTATAAAAGTTTTCTATACAAAATTGTGTTCAATTATAATAGTTATAAAAAAAGTGTTATACATAATTAAATTATATACTAAAGCTGTTATACAGAGTGTTATATTTCAAAAGGGGTGGCATGATGAAATGATATATAACAGTTATTTATAACAAAACTGTGTTACACTAAAATAAAATGATCAATTATAACTGTTATACAAAAGATGTTGTACATAAAAGAAAGAGGTATATAATAGACAAATCTATGACAGCTGTTATACGAGCTCTTTTAGAACTCTAATAAATAGTGTTATACATAAGAACTATGTTATACAGCTGTTATACAAATAGAGTATCATACACAGTGAAACGATAGCTTTTATACATATAATCTGTTATACATAGCAAATTTATTTTTTATAGCTGTTATAGAAATAATCTGTTATACATAACAAAATTATATTTTATAGCTGTTGTACAAGAAAAGTTATATACACAGTTAAGGGAAATGGCAGCAAATGGTTCTACATAAGCGTCATAAATGTTATACACATCAAACTGATAGCAAACAACTGTTATACAGAGAGTAGATATGTTGTAATTAAAGACTCAATTAAATCTGCTACAAAAATAAAATGTTATACCTACATTATTATCCGAATATAGTGTTATATAAGATACAATTAGAACAGTTTCAGAGTCATAATGGAGTTACTTTCAGAGATCAAATGATTTAAATATAGACCAAGCTTAAATACATGATTTATTCTAGACTTATATTTATATAACAGTTAAATACAGATATTATTAAGGGCTAACATGTGTCATACGAGCTGAATGACAGCCCTTCACACAACTGAGCTACCCTCGGCGAGTGTAAGCCAAATTGGTTGGGCGACGCTGCAAAATATGTTACAATATTTCTCTTACTTTTTTGGGGGCAATATTTTGACCACACGCCCACGCACACACACACAGAGAGAGAGACACACACACAAACACTTTGCTGTGAGTCGGAGGTGTCATGTGTCAGCGGCATAATCACACCCTTTGCACGGTCTGGCAACCTTTTGGCAGGTAAACGAGGTCTCGACCTTTGTCAACGTGTTTCGAGAATGTGAAGCTTTTAGTTCTCTGCTTCTGCTTCTCCTCCTCTCTTCTTTTTTTGGCTATCTATAGCTGTGTGTGTGTGTGAGGGTCAACATAGTTGTGCGCGCAGCTTTATAACTTAACCAGCTTCAAATTGAAGCGCATTAAACGGCAAAAGTATTTATTCCTTATTTTAAAACCACTTTAGAGCGCTTCCATTCACGCGAAATGATATTTAATATTTCATAAAAAAGTTGAAAAAAAATTGCAAATATTTTAAGTATTTTTTCTGGCGTGCTTAAAAACGCTCTCAATTTTTTATAAATGATCAAAGTTCGCTTTTATGTGGAAATTTTGGCCGCTTCGACTTCAGTTTTTGCACGATTTCATTTTCTTTTTTTTTTTGGCAATGTTTACGCACAAAAGTTGTCGCTGCTCGCCATTTTCAATGGGTGTAACGGAAACGGAAATGTCATATGCTTTATAGATGTGAAGAGAGGGTAGGGCAGGGTTCCTATATGCCAAATATATATATATAGAGATATATTCTATATAAAATGGCATTTTCTTTGCACTCTCTCGCTCGCTGTCATGCCAGAAATAACGGGCCACGTTTCCTACAAAATTTGTTTGCGTGCCAATTTGGCCGCCAGTTGCATGGGGCCAGGAGCCAGGGGCAGGCGGCAAAAACTGTGCCAGTCATTACATTTATTGCGAACACATTCAATATTGAATGAATGGCCCACAAGGATTTTCTATTCGAAATTAACAATTCAATTTCATTTGCATTTCAATGGCAAAATGTCCCAGGCCCAGCAACAGCAACAACAACAACTCGTGTTCAATTGCAATGGCTCCGCTCGCTCGCTCGCTCGCTCGATAGTTCAATTGAATTTTGCTTAGTAACTTATTTAGCTCATGCGCCGCAAAAATCTAGACGATGCCAGCTTTAACGCCTCGCATGACGCACGCCTCACAAAGTATCTGAATATTTGATAGAACATTTTATTTAAAATGTAAATGAAATGTAAATTGCATTAGGTAAAGGAAACTTGTGAGAAAACGTGTATTTACTGCAGTTTAAAAATAGAAATTTATGGATTGAAAATATTTCAAGAAAATTATTTATTTTATTTATTTCACTGAAGAACTGTACAAAACAAAAAACGAGAAAAATCTAAAAAAAAAAATCTTTAAAAAATCTAGAAAAATCTAAAAAAATCTAAAGTAAAAAAATTTTTTGTAAAATTATAATGAAAAAAAAATTAAATTATATATGCATATATATAAATATATAAAAATAATTTACTTACGCAAAATATTTTAAAGTAATTTTTATGTTGGAAAGTGCACATCTGGCATCACCCTAGCTTTCGGGCACTGCTGAACTATCGTACGATATCGATAGACTAGTTCTAAGACAACTTTAAAATTTAAAGCATATAAGATCGTTTGCAAGCTACAAATATATATATATATATATATATATATATATATATATATATATATATATATATATATATATATATATATATATATATATATATATATATATATATATATATATATATATATATATTATATAACCATCAACATGAACTCTGCTGCGGAAAAGATAACAGAACAGTTGATTATATCTTATTATCATTTTTATATTTTATAGAATTTTTTACATTTTTCAGTCAATATATTTTTTAAAAATTTTTATATTTTTAAGCAATTTTTATATTTTTAAGGAGTTTATTATATTTTTAAATCATTTTTATGTTTTATAGAATTTTTTATATATTTCAATCATTTTACATTTCTTAAATCATTTTTATATTTTTATATTTTTCCATTATTTTTATATTTTTTGAATCATTTTTATATTTTTGGGAAATTTGTATATTTTTCAATCATTTTTATATTTTTTAAATCATTTTTTTATTTTTAAGTAATTTTTATGTAAATTCTGCTTAAAGCTCACACATGAAATCAATCATATGAAATCGTTCAGAAAGCCTAACGTTTGAGAGGAAAATCATAATTATTTAAACAATTTTCTTTAATAATTATTGAAGGTAAAGTAATTAACTTTTTATTATAAAATAAAAAAAATATATATAATTTTAATTTCTGTATATTTCAAAAAGTAAAACCAAAAGTGAACAACATTTTATACAAATTGTATTCAATATAAATTCTATTCAGTTTCATTTTGTAGCTCATGGCATTAAATGTTACTAATATTTAGCAGAAGCACTTCTTAAATAATATTAAATATATCTTAAAAAAGTTTTCAAATTTAGTATAATTTAATTAATAGCCAAGCCACAAGTACTTCGCTTAATTGCCATTTAATATCTTCACTAAAATACAGCAAAGCAAACGTTGCTGGTTTATCTAATGCATAACGGTTCGATAATAACATAATTCGAGTGTGCGTAGCGAATTTTGAATTTAGAATTTTGACTGAAATCAAGTTTAGTGGCAATCATCAAGTAACGGATTCAGCATCAGCTCAACTATTCAACATATCACAGAGAGAGAGAGAGAGAGAGCCCGCCGCCGGCTGATAAAATATGCACACATGAGGCACGCCAGGCATACGTTTATTAATAGATGCGCTATCGAACGGAGCTGTTATGCAATGCCAGCTTATGCTGTCAGATATACCATTGGCAGGTGGCACATATTTTATGAACGAGGTGTGTTTGAAAAGTAATGCGATATTCGATTTTAACCAAGTGCGCAAAAATCTGAAGGGAATCAGCTTAAAGGCCATGAAATTATCCATATAATAATCAATTATTTTTGATAATATATGTATAAATAGTTTTTGAACGCACCTCGTTCTATATTGAAATGGTGAACGCTCCGCGCCGGCTGCTCATTAGCCTCATTGTAAATTACACAAAACGTTGTAACAACAATTGAAAATTTTAGCATAATTAATGCCATCAGCACAGTTTGGCAGTCACTGCGCCGGCGAATATCATAAATATTTAAAGCGAGACAAGACAGCTAATACCCAGCACTCACATCATTCATTCTCTGTCTCGCTCTCCCTCTCTCTCCTTCTCTCTCCCTCTCTCTTACTCCTTTGCCGTTGTTCAATTATTCAACGCGCAAATGAAGCATACACGAATACTCTGGCTGTTGAGCAGGCGTGAAGCTGTAAACCTCATTCGCAAAGATTTCTCTTGAAAGCGAACAAACCAATTACAGGAACTTTTGGTATGCATACGATGGGAAAAAGAAGTGTTCATATTACGTGTAAGTTTGCCACAGACTGTTAGATACCCTAGAAACACTATATATGTTGATAAATTTATGTAAGCTTTATCGCCTGCCACTTGCATGCCTCTGGCCAACAGGAATATTGCGCTGCACTCTACACTCCAATCATGGCGAGACAGTCTGTAGAGACTGTGTCTATATAGCTATCCCGCTCTCACTCAGCAACACAAGAAACCATAGCAACAGCTGTCGTTGTCTCGCTCTCACTCGCGGAGGATGCATAAGCGCATTGAATGCAGAAATGAAGCGCAAACTCACTTGGATAAGAATTTTACAGCAACAATATGCAAGCTCCCAGCTGCCCACCAATACTAGTGCAATGATAGCAGCCAATCACGATCAAGTTACACAGAAGTAGGAAACTGGTTGCAGACTTTGCTATTCAAATAAAAAGTTCAACTTTAATTTAACAAAAAACCAAATTTAAAAAAAATATTAAAAATAAATAAATTAAAAAAAATCATTAATAATTAACAATATAAGCTTGATAAAATAAAAAAAAATAATTAAAAATAATTGTAAATAATAAAAAATAAAATATTTAAAGTAAACAAATTTATTTTTCATAAGAAATAAATTTTAAAATAAATAAATTATAAAAAATGTTAAATGGAAAAAAGTTTAATAAGTTTAAAAGTTTAATTTAACAAAAAAAAAAAAAAAAAAAAAAACAACTTATAAAGCATAAAAAAGTAAATACCATAAAAAAATCAATAATAAATAACAAAATAACATTTAAAAGAAATTAAAATTAAATAAAAAATAGAAAGAAATAAATTTAAAAAATTTAAAAAAAGAAACATTAAAATTTTTGTCTAATTTTTAATAGTTTTTTTTTTGTAATATAGTTTTATTTTAAAAACATCTATTAAAATTTTAAAAAAATGCAAAATTTTTAAAATTTATTTTTTATTTTAAAAAATTTTAATTGATTTTATATTATTATTTAAGTTGTTAAATATTTGTTTCAGTTTCTCAGAGAGTTTCATAAACTATGTCACCCAATCCTAAACACCTCTCAGAAGCTTCAACTGAGATTTCTCTACCTTTCATACACCTTCCACAGCATATCTCAGTTATGTGAATACCCTGTTTTTGTGAGCTTCCCTTAGCCAGGGTATTCAGTGCAAAAGCAATTTGATGTTGCTTTGGTTTCCGTGCTGTAAGTTTTCAGCCAGGCTCGACTCATTTATAAATTTTCATAATTTTCATTTCATGTTTGCCTCCCTTTCTCTCTCTCTCTCTCTGTCTCTCTCGCTCTGCTTGTCTCTGTCTGGCTTATGGTAAAAAACTTTTTCAATATTTAATGTGTTATTTGTATTGCGTTTTGCCTACTGTTTCGCCACTCCACTC
The DNA here is from genome assembly GCA_035047545.1 of Drosophila paranaensis. Classification (NCBI taxonomy): domain Eukaryota; kingdom Metazoa; phylum Arthropoda; class Insecta; order Diptera; family Drosophilidae; genus Drosophila; species Drosophila paranaensis. The sequence goes on along the minus strand of JAWNPL010000153.1, from coordinate 1,636,622 downwards.
TCAACCTGCTGTTGTTAATTGTTACAACAACAACAACAACAACAACTGAGAGCCACAAATGTCGGCAAGTGGAAACTTCAACTTTCTGGCGCCGAGTGATTTTATGAAGCGCATAATTACGCAAATTAGCATAAAAGAGTGCCAGGGCAGCGAGTCCATCGCACTCACATCCGCTTAGCCTCCACTCCCTCTCTCTCGCTCTCTGTCGCACTTAGAACTGATTATAGAAGGCACACAAAAAAAGAAAGAAAGATGAAGAAATATGCTCTGTAAATGTTTAAAAAGCTTCGCATTTTTTTTTTTCGGCTGTTAAAAATTATTTTTGCAAATTTTATTTAATGCCAAATGCAAAGAAATTAAAACGAGGCTGGAGTGGAGCTGGTGGGAGTGGGGGCTATATTTGCCGAGCCGAAACATTAAAATAACTCAACGCATGAGAAAATGCTCGGTGGCTAGCGAAGGCAAAAAGTCATTTCAAATGTTAATGAGCCCGTGTAAATAGACAAACAATGGCCCGAACGGGTTCACAGCCAAGGACTATCAAATGCTTCAGGCCAAATGGCAAGACAGAGGGAAAGAGAGAGAGAGAGAGAGAGAGGGGTGGGCCTAGAGTGGGCAGCAGCGTCGAGAGCCTGGCAAAAAGTTGACTCCAAAAGTAGTTAAAATTTACCAAGTGAAATTTGAAAATGAAAATGTTGCCGGCTCGCATTTTATAGCCAAAGCCATCAAATTTGCATATTAAGCAAGCGCACTGGATGGCCCACCAGAGAGAGAGAGGGAGAGAAAGAGAGAGAGAGAGAGAGGGGCGGAGAGAGTAAGTGAGGCTAGAGACCAGAGCCAACTAGAGAATACGGAGAGAAACAGCGCTGGGAGATGAAGAAAAAAGCGCGAATAGATGATGATGAGAGAGGGGAGAATGGAAGAAGAAATATGGGAGAAGAATGGGAAATAAAGGAAGAGAGGGAGACAGAGAGGGAGAGTGTAGGAAGAGAGGAACAGAGAAAGAGGAAGATGAAAAGTGAGAGGTGAAGACACAGATGAAGAGAAAGATGAAGAGAGAGAGAGAGAGAGAGAGAAAGAGTGAGAGAGAGTTAGAGAGAGAGTGAGTGAGAGAGAGAGAGAGAGAAAGAAAGTGAGAGAGAGGGAGGCAGAGAGACATAGAGACAGAAAGATAGAGAGATAGGTAGATAAAAGCAGAGACAGAAAGAGAGAGAGAGAAACAGAGGCAGAGACAGAGACAGAGGCAGGCAGAGGTAGAGGAAGAGGTAGAGGTAGAGGTAGAGGTAGAGGTAGAGGTAGAGGTAGAGGTAGAGGTAGAGGTAGAGGTAGAGGTAGAGGTAGAGGTAGAGGTAGAGGTAGAGGTAGAGCTAGAGACAGAGAGAGAGAGAGAGAGAGAAAGACAGAGACAGAGAGGGAGTCAGCAGCAACTAGAGATTTATATGAATGAGTCGCCTGAGAGTTTCAGAGCAAATACTAGAGAAAACTTATTTTGAAAAAGTTAGTTAGAAAATAGTTAAGAGGCAAGAGTAAGACCTCTACCCTTTTCTCTCTCTCTCTCTCTCTCTCTCTTTTAGTCTCTATTGCTCGCTTTCTCAAAAGCCAATATGCCAAGCAGCGTTATGTTTCATGCACTTGGCATAAATAATATCATCGTAGCTCACTAGAGGCCAAGAGTTATACTCAAAGTGAGCTTGAGAGAAAGCTAAGAGAGAGAGAGAGCTATACTAACATACATGTCTTAACTTATACGAGAAGCTTTGGCTGTAACATACTAAGCTATCAGCACAGAGAGAGAGAGAGAGAGAGAGAGAGAGAGAGAGAGAGAGAGAGAGAGAGATTGAGAGAGAGAGAGAGAGAGAAGGAATGGGAATAGAAAAATATAGATATAGAAGCATATAGATATAGACTTGCATTCATTGACAATCTGTGCTGAAAAATAAATTGAATTAAACTAAAAAAAAAGGAGGAGGTCTTTATTCCTACAGCTGAAACCACTTTACATTCACATATCATGACACATGCTTCCAGTTGCGCTGCCATTATACACATACATGCATACATGCATCACATGTGGAGCTGGCTCATTGCGCTGCATCGGCGCAATCAATTGCGGGCATCCAATTATGTTCACAACTAAAACTAATCCCCGTTTTCGGGCTGCCCGCGAGAGCTCTTGGCCAGGAGTGCGCAGCGGCCTAAGCCTCTCAGGCCGAGCTCATCATTCAGCTGCGCTCAAGCATAATTAACTAAACCGCAATGAGGGCGCCCACAATGCACACACACACAGGCACACACACACACACACGCACACACACACACGCACATAAATCATTAAAGCCGCGTTAATTGTTTTGGCCAATGCTTCTTAGTTTCGGGCTGTCAAATGGGCTTTATTGATGGGCCGCCAGCAGCATAAATGATTTGATTTACTTTGCTTTGGCTGCAGCTCTCGGCCCACGAGGGCGCACGTGTCGTATGCGCAATCTGAGTTCTTGCTTTGATTTTTGGCTCTGCCTCTGCCTCGCAGCCAAGTCAACAAATCATGTGCCGCAAATGTTGTGCAATGTTAACAACAACAACAACAACAACAACAACAACGACGATAATTTAACACCCAACAGCAAGAGGTCAACACATGTTTTAGCTGCTAATACAGAACACGACTCGGCGGGCGTCGAGGACTTGCGCCCGTGGTAAATGTTGTCTAATAATTCAATTTGGTGTCATTTGTAGGTTGCGTTTCTTGTCTAATTAAATTGACACATTGACAACTTCGTGCTCATTAGCTCTGCCCGCAACAACAACAACAACTCCAACTTGCAACACGACCAAAGTCATGTTAAATGTCGCTTGTAGCTGCCAGTCGAGGCAGCTCGACTCTGCCTCCCTCTCCCTCCCTCTCTCTCTCTCTGTGCAGACATGTATTTAGTTTTGTTTAGTTTATAGATTTGCGTTTATTTATTGTAACAAATACAACTGGCCCCCCGAGGGTAGCCAATGAACACATACACACACACACACACACACACACACACACACACACACACACATGAGCAGGCAGACATTAATAGGCAACACATAATAAATCATCAGCGACACCACACGCGCTCAGGTCAGCTGTGCATGTGTGCATGTGTGCGTATGGCTGTGTGTGTGTGAGTATATCAATGCATAGTTTTTATGTACGTCATACACATGCCAAAAAATATACATACATTAAATATAAATTATTTTAATTTATTAATCGATTTAAATATTTAAAAAATAAAAATATTAAAAGAAATATATTTGACAAATTAAAAATACAAAAAAAAAAATTAAATTAACTAAATTTGCTTCTGTTTAAATGTAAAATAATAAATGAAGAATAAAATACTAAAAATATTTTTAAAAAATTTTATTTAAAACATTTAAATATCCACCAATAAAAAAATACGACAAAAAATTAATAAATTAATTAATTAATGAAAAAAAAAAAACATTTGAAAAAGTTTTGTAAAAAAGTATGAAATATTTAATTAATTTAGTTTAATAAGAAAAATAAAAAATATACGAAAAAAATTAATTAAATAATTAATTAATAAAAAAATAAAAGCAAACAAGTTTTTATAAAATTTTAATATAAAAAAAAAACAATAATTTGAAAAAATAATGCTCAATTATTAAAAAAAATAAAACCATTTAAAAGAGTTATTTAAAAAAAGTATAAATAAATACGAAAAAATTTATTAATTAATAATAATATTTAATTATTAATAAACTAAAAATTAAAAAAAAAATACCATTTAAAAACTTTCTTTCTAAATTTAAATATAAAAAAATACGAACAAATAATGATTTTTTTATGAACAAAATTAAACCATTTAATAAATAAGAAAAAATAAATAAATTAATAAATAAAAAAAGGTAAACAATATTGAAAGGGTTTTTACACAATTTTAAAATTAAATAAAAAATAAAGCCTTACAAAATTTTAATAATATACAATAAAAAAATATAAATTCTTAAATATAAATTAAATTATTCTAAAAAGTAATTTTTATACATAAATATATATTTACATATAGATTGGCATATTCTCTTAAGCTAAAGTTTTCTTCTCCGGCCTTGCAACTTATTGAATAGCCCTCGCAGATAAGGACATTCATTGTAGATTATAAACATATTTTCAAATTTTACTGCTCTGAAGTCTGCAACAGTTCCAAAAATTCCTGTTCGCTTATAATTCTCAAGTAGTTTTATCTGGCAAACTTCTGTGATCTAGATAACTGAGATATTGCACTTGGAAATTAAGTGCAAAGTTAGCTAGAACTTTAAAGGCTGCCCCACATAGTTTATAGCCAATCAAAATGCACTCTTATTTTCGCTCAGTGTACAACTGGCAAGAGCAACAATAGCAGCAAAGCTGACCAACTTTTGGCCAGCCGCTGCCCAAAAGCAAATTATTTATATAAAAAATGGCAATAGAAAGAGAAATAGAGAGAGAGAGAGAAAATGAGAGAGGGTGAGAGAGAGGGGGAGGTGGCACTGTAGAGGAGGCGGCGTGGGATAGGCCGCAACAAACGCGTGATTTATTTACTAAACGTGCAAAAACCTCAGCAAAAATTACAAGTGTCAGAAGGGAGGGAGCTGAGGGAGCGCAAAGGCTAGGCGCAGGAGCAGGCGCAGGAGCAGGAGCAGGACAAAAAGAAGGCGTTCATTGTCTGTGTGCGTTGGCTGGTTCATAAATAATATTTCTAAGCCGCCAACATGCAGAGGAACATATGTTATGTGATGCCAAGTTATGGGTGTGCGAGTGTGCGAGTGTGTGTGTGTGTGTGTGTGCGAGTGTGTGTGCGCTGTATAAGCTGGCAAACGTATTTGTCACAGTTGAACGGCGTTAACAATGCTGCCGTCACTCAGGCGGCCCACCTTAATCAGCAAAAGGTGGACAAAGGATATGTGCAGGAGGAGGTTCAGCTCAGCAGCCAGGGGGCTAAGGCATATCCCCCCTCCCCCTCCCCATCCCACTCTCTTAAGTAGTTTCGACTGTTTTCGGCGGCTTAGTGCAGGCTCCTCCTTGCCGTGTTTGCAATGTGTGCTGTTTGCTCCAGGGATGCGAGTCCTGATTGTTTATCTTGGCCTGATTGAGCGGATTGGGTAAGTCCTTGGGCTGGGGCGCGAAGCCAAGCTGAAGCATATGCGCAGCAGCAGCGGCAACACACGCTCCATTGTATAGCCCAAGGACTAGATAATTTGCTTAATCAGCGATTGTCCTCGTCCTGGTGTGGGTGCGCCGCATATCTGATGCAATCGGCTCAGGCTCGAGCGGGGGAGTCACAGCTATGAATATAATAAAACGTTATAAATAACGTTAGCTCTAAGCAGCTTTTGTTTGCTCCACAAAAAAAAACAAAAAAAAAGAAACAGAGAAAGAAACAGAAAATCAGATTTGTATTTAACTGAAACGAATTCAACTTTATTTGTATGGACACATGGAGGAAATCATAATGGGAAGTACAAAGAAAGGAATAGTTTGGCCACAGCTGAATTTAAGCTTATATTTTTATGAATTTATGTGAAACATTTACATTTGGCAAGCAATTCATATAAGATGACAAGCCTAATGACATTTTACATAATTTAATATATTTATATATTTATATATATATATATAAACAATAAAATAAAATAAATAAGATATATGAAATTAAAAAAAAAATTAATATAACTAAAAAAAATAAAATTAAAAAAAATATATGCAATTAAAAAAAATTATGAAGTTTAATATTTTTAAAATTTTTTTTATATATTTTTGATTTATTAAATTTTAACGCAACTTTTGCTTGTGGATTTCATCAACGAGCTCAGCTACCGAAAGCTGTTTGCTATGAACATTATCAGTAGCTAATTGCAGATAAAGCTGAGCTATATAAAGCTGACTGCTATGCAGATTATCACTGCCATTTGCTACCTGACTGTTATGAGCTTGACTTCAGCTGCATTTGAGAAGTTCTTATAAGCATAAATGTATCTCCATTCAAGTATATAGTATTATATATTTCACATATATGCTATATATGTCTTCTTCAATTTATAAATATTTTATGTTTAGCTTTATATAAATAGTATATATTTAATTTAGAAGTATTTCAGATCTCCCTCTCTTGCCATTCACCTTCAAGCTTACCTTAATTGATTCAGTCGGCCTATCTATCATTGGCGGGCATTGCATGACTACGGCGCTTGCCTTCGAATTCAGCATTTTGAGTAATACTTTCGGGGCAACCTCAGGCAATGCTCGAGCTCTCAATCATGTGAGCTCTCAATTGTATTAGCTTCCGCTGCCTGCACGAAGAAAAACAGAACGAATTCTGCTCCGGCTGTTCTCGCTCATCAGTGGTGGCCATTATTTATCTTGTACTCCTTTGAAGGCGAGCCCCAGCACACACGCTCAGCTGGTACCCAGTCGCTCCTGTTGTTGTTGTTGTGCTCATTTTGAAAAAACATTGCGTAGGTTTCTGGCGGCTGTTTCCTATGGCGAATTTTTATGACAGCTTTTGCCGGGAGAGAAGAAGAAAAAAACACGCGGGCGCAAAAACAGGGGCGAAAGCAAGAAAAACATGGCAAAATATCATTGAACTCGCTCGTGCACACAGCTTGAAACAACATTTTGTTCCCAGCCATTAGTTTAGCTCCGCTTGGCTCGGCTTAGCTTCAGCCTCGGCCTCACGGCTTGCCTGCTGCGTGCGCGGGAGACACTCCCACCCACCCACACAGAGAGACTCACACACCCACACACACACACACACCTTCGACTTAAACCCCATTGAAAAAAACATTTCGTAGCCATTTTCCGCACGATTTTGCGCCTTAAACCCTTTTCAAGCGAACCAAATTGACAAATCTCTAGGCGTAACGGCAGTTCTCGAGCCTAATTATGAGCCTACTGAGCTATATATAGCAAATGCTTCAAGTTTTTGATCTGGCATGGTGTATATGGGGTATGGTATAAGTAGGGTATACAGGGTATACAGGTTTGGTATTGACTCCATGAACCTGATATAGACCAGAAAAGTTATATATATACTTACATATGTATATAATAACAATAATAATAATAATAACAATAATAATAATAATAATAATAATAATAATAATAATAATAACAATAATAATAAATAATAATAATAATAATAATAATAATAATAATAATAATAATAATAATAAATAATAATGATAATAATGACAATAATAATAATAATAATAATAATAATAATAATAATAATAATAAAAATAATAACAATAATAATAATAATAATAATAACAATTATAATAATAATAATAATAATAATAATAATAATAATAATAACAACAATAATAATAATAATAATAACAATAATAATAATAATATTAACAATTATGAGATTAACACATGGCTGCTCAAGTTTCAGAGCCTTTCAGCTGTCAGAGTGTCATATCAATCAGCTGGCCATTGGCTAGCTAATGTCAATGCAATGTGAAGTCCCTCTTTTCAAGATATCTATGTGAATTCCAGTGCTTTCTGTGTTTTAGACTTATGTTAAGAATTTATTAAAATATATATTTAATTAATATATGTGTACCTGCATATGGCCGTTTCTAGTTCATCACTCTGCGACCTACTCCACAGCTAACCCAATGAATTATTGGCTCCACTCAAACTATACAAATTTTAAATAAATTTCAAAATTTTGTAGTCTTCGACCCGGCATCGGTCAGCCAGTTGCTTACTCACTGCGCCGTGTGTGTGTGTGGGCATTTCGAGGTAAGAGTATGAGTTCGGGTTTTGGCCTAAATATTTGTGCTGGCGTCGCTGGCGGGCCATGTGTCATTTTGGTCATTTGTTTTGGACAAAGCTCCCCAGTGAACTGGCCTGGCTTACAATGCACAGCACTATGCGCTGACCCTCTCCCCAGCTCCCCTTCGCCCCCCTCTCTGTTTGCCTGGTCCAAGTGCATTCAATTGTAAACGAGCTGCATTGGCCGCAAAACAACCCAAAATAAAAGAGAGCAAAACTTGCAACACACACACAAAAAACAACAACAGAAAAAAAGTACAACTGAAAAACTAAAAAGATTAAAAACTTAAAACACAAAAATTGCGGCCTGGCCGCCATCAACACAACAACAACAACTGAGCAGAGCAGAGAAGAGGAGGCGCAGCAAAAAAAAAAAAATCGCTCCACTCGAGCTGTGCTCTAAACTTCAGCGACAGTAAACCTCGCTCTGCTCCATGCCCTAGCCCTGTATGGGGTCTCCCCTCCCCCGCCCTTATGTAAGCCTGCCCCACTCGGCAAATATGTTCAACATGCCGCAGAATGGCTGCTGCCTGCTGCCCATTGTCCGGTGTCCGTTGTCCATTGTCCCTCTGATCCTGATCACTGCGCTGTGCATTTTAACGCTGAGTTGTTTTTCACAGTTTTCTATTTTTTTTTCATCTCTCTGCTCTGCTCTGCTCGTGCTTTACTCAGCTTTGCTTTATTTCATTTTGTTGTATTTTTATTTATATATATAGAAATTTACCCTGCAATTTGTTGAGCTGCTTGATGGGCATATGAAGTTTTGAAATTTGTTTTTTTATAGCAAGAAAACTTTATTGGAGAATTCATATAAAATGCGTGAAAATAGTTCAAAATTCAATTTCTCTACAGATAAACAGCTTTTGTCTTGAATTTCACCTTGAAGCGAGTCCCAAGTTGCTCGAATATGAATCGCTGCTATGTAGGTTCACTCACAGACAAAAGCTCGCTGCTGTAGAGAGCATAATAAATACTTTTTATCTAATATTACTATATGAATACTTTGTGGAATATTTCATGCAGCTAACAAGTGACATAATTATAAATAAAATAAGAAAAAAAAACACATTTCTTTGTTAAAAATTCAATATAATTTTTAATACTGCTGTCAATGTGGACTATACAAAGATTATAGACTTTATACAATTTTTTTATAACATTTTTTTGCAGTAGAATTTGCATTTAGGCTTAAATTTGATATTTTTTGATTACAAAATTTTTTGTATATATTTATTATATTATTGACACTGTATTTGACACATTTTCTCCTTTTTTTATGATATACATACATAAAAATATTTTTATATATACTTATACACACTATGTACATAAATATTTTTTATAGATTATTTTTTATAATTTTTTATACGTTAATTTTTATATAATATTTCTTAATAATATTTTTAATAGTATTTTTTTTACAATATTTTTTAAATATTATTTTTTATAATTTTTTATATTAATTTTTTAATATATTTCTTAATATTTTTTTACACTTTTTTTCAATAGTATTTTTTTACAATTTTTTGTATATATATTTTTTATACATTTTTTATATATATTTGTTTTTTTTTTCAAATATATACATATCTTAATACTATTTTTTACACTATTTTTTTCAATAGTATTTTTTACAATATTCTTTACATATTTTTTTTTATAAATTTTTTTATATATTTATTTTTTAATATATTTCTTCATAATATTTTTCTTATATTATTTTTTTTATATATTTATTTAAAAAAATATTTTTTATATATTATTTAATATGCTTGACTATTTTTCATTTAATGTATTATCATTTTTATAATATTTTTATATATTTTATAAAATTCATTTATTTATTTAAAGTCTGCTTTTTCAGGGTATTCCCGCACCTCGTGCATACCCGCCCGCTCAGCTGCCTATTTCGCAGCTATTTTTCTGCTTTCTTCATTTTTTTCTTCTTCTTCTTCTTTTTGTTGTTGTGTGTTTCGCTGTTTTGTTTTACTTGTGCTTTAACTTTAAATGAATTTCTATTATTTTTGTGTTTATTTGAGCTTTGCAGTCAGCCAGTGTCCCCCTCCGCCACCCCCTGGCCATACCCTTTAGACTCCCCTCTCCCACTCTCATTGCCTCCAACCCATAGAGTCCACGCTGCAAGCTTATCGTCTGTTGTCGTCTGTAGCTGTTTTATTCCCCTACTCATTGCTCCCCTTTGGTCATGCTTGTTGTTGTTGTTGTTGTATTTGTTGCTGTTTGAACAAAACTAAATTGGTATATCCGTTTTTATTAAGCAACATTTCCGGTTACTCTTCGAGTGTTTCGCAGGCAATGGCCATGGCCAAAGATGCCTGCTGGCCATGCCCGGCAAGTGCTGCTCCTTCCCCTCCTCTTCCCTCTCCCTCTCCCTCTCTTGCTCTGTGTCTCTTGGTTAACTCTCGGCCAGTGACAATTTTTCATGCTGTTGTCAGTTTTTGTGCTCGAGTGGCTCGAGTTGCTCCACTTGAGTTCGTCAGCTCGTTAGTTTTTTTCTTCTTCTTTTTTTCGGCTGTTTTCGTGCTTTGTTCGGCGCTTTAATTTGCTCAACTGTCTTCTACTTCTCCCCTTTCTCCTCTCCTCTTTGTCTGACTCTTTAAACAAGGGCTCATTACGTATACGCAGCCGACGCCGGGGCAATTGATTCCTTGCCCAACTTTAGGCTGTGCGTGCGTGTGGGCGTGGCACTTTGCACATTTAAATTAAATTTGTTGTCAATAAAAATGCAAAAACTTAAACGAGACCAAAACAGGAGCAGGAGCTGGAGCTGGAGCTGGCAAAGGCTCTCTGCGTTTGGCCGCTGGGCAATCGCTTGTTGCCTAAATGCCGGCGCTTATCTCAATGGAAATCCACAAGGACCTCATAAATATGTATGTTTGGGTCGGTTCGGTTTGGTTTGGCTTGGCTATGCAGCACAAACCTTTTGCTGTGGTCAAAAATACTTTCTCTCTCTCTCTCTCTCTCTCTGTATATCTATATATATGTTGTAGCTATCTATAGCTAGCTCTCTCTCCCTCCGACTTTCTGTCTCTGTCTGCGTCAAGGCGCCAGATAGTTTCAAAAGTGATTTGGGTACACTTTTGGGATTTGGTTTTGTCCTGGCTGCTGCTGCTGCTCGCTTGCTCGCTCGCTCGACGGCATATTAAATTAAAGCGTTCAGGGTATCACCTCATTCGGCTCAAACGGCTCCCTTTTTGCCTCCGGGCCCGCATTCGCTTGGCCAAGTGTCAGTTGCAAGTGTCAAAGGTGCCTGTTTTTAAATTATTCGCACAACAACGGCAAAAACATGACAAAAATTTCTGTTAGAATATGCGTTTAGCCACAAAATTTGAGATAAGCGACGTCGTCGTCGTCGTCGTCGTCCTGCTCAGCTCCTTTCGCCTGACAGCCCAAATGGATGAAACAGAGCAGAGCAAAGCCGACCAGAGCACAGCTTGCCAGATGCCAAATTATGCAGAAAACCAAATATGACAGCTACAAAAAGCTGAGCACAAAAAAGCAACTATATATAAATATACATACAAATATATATATATATATATATGTATATATTCATATATGTAGACCGAGTGAGAGAGAGAGCGAGGTAAAGGGAGAAACTAGCAAGTGAATGCTAAAAGTTTTAAAATCTCTGAAGGCTTATTCTTATGAAATATGCATATGTAAGTATTTTAGACGACGGTTTTTTGTGGCTTACATTAATGGTCTTGACTCCAGAGATAAACAAGTTTACGTTGCAATTGAATAAGCGAAAGTTTCCTCTTAGACTAAGAGAATAAACTCATAGAGATAATATGGGCTACTGTTGGAACTACTATTTTGTAAGAATGTTGGAAGTTGTACATGTCGCTAGTGTTGCACATGTTGCATATGTTACATACATATGTTATATATGTTGTATATTTTGCATATGTTGTGTATGTTACATATATTGCCTACGTTTATTATGTTGTATATATTGTATATGTTGCATATGTTGCATATGTTGCATATGTTGCGTATGTTGTATATGTTGCATATGTTGTATATATTGTATATGTTGCATATGTTGCATATGTTGTATATGTTTCATATGTTGCATATGTTCTATATGTTGCATATGTTGCATATGTTGCATATGTTGTACATGTTGTATATGTTGTATATGTTGTGTATGTTGTATATGTTGCATATGTTACATATGTTGCATATGTTGTATATGTTGTATATGTAACACATATTGCATGGGTTCCCCTTGTTACATATTCTTCATATGTTGCATATCCTGTACTGACCAAAATATTCGATGAATCTTATCCAATTATAAAATGTTTAAGATTCAATAAACTCAAACAAAGTTCGGCTCAACTTCTTACAAAAATGTCACAAAGCAAGTTTTCCACATATTTATAAATAATTCTGAATTAAACAAAGGCGAAAAGTTGTTAATTTAATTAGAGCAATCAAAAAGCAGGCTGCAAAAATGTGTGTTGTGGCAACGAAATGAAGAGCCAAACACGAAGGCCTAATTAAAAGCATAATTTAATTAAGAGCCAGCAGCAGCAGCAGCAGCAGCTGGCAACGAGGACAACGAGCTAAAGGCTACAGCTAAAAGCGACTTCTGTCGCATATGCCACAAAACAAGAACACAACACGGCAAAATGGTCAAGCTGTGTGTATATTAATGCAGTCATAAATTGTGTGGCTGCTGCTGCAGTTGCTGCAGTTGCATGTTTCCCAAAGTGTCGCATGAAAGTATGCCAAAACCGAAATCTCCGAAAACAACAGCACAAATAGTTGGGCTTTTATTTAATGTACAACAAATTACGTTTCATGTTTAACCACATGATTTATGCACTTGCCCCGACCCGTCCCGTCCCGTCACGCCCCTTCTCAATTGCTGCACAATTTATGACAAATTAAATGCCCATCAATGGCTGGGCGCGCCGCACAATCAAAGCCAAGTAATTTGATCAAGCAGAAAACGTTGCACGAAGCATTCCTCGCCCTAATTGAGTCGCCTTCACAGCTAGCTGATTAAGTTGCACAGCTTTCGAATAACTGTAATGGAAATTAATCAATGACAAATTTATTATCAAATAATAAATTCAGGTATACATATATGTACGTATTAATATGGTTCATAGGAGTCAAGTTGAAAGAGCTAAAGCAAGCGACTTGAGTTGCGCGGGAGAGGGGACGAAAGTTAATGCATTCACTTTAATATCTTTGACAGGTTGCATATGTTGTGTATGTTTTGTGAGTTGTTGCAAAAGTTGCATGTTATATATGGGTTGTTTATTTGGAATATGTGGTATATGTTGCATATGTGTTGTATATGTTGCATATATTCATATGTTGAAGATGTCGAAAATGTTGCATATGTTGCACATTGAAAATAATGCACAGGTTGCATATGCAAATGATGTGTGTTACACATATCTCATATGTTGCATATGTTGTATATGTTGTATATGTTGCATATGTTGTGTATGTTGTGTGTGTTGTGTATGTTGTGTGTTGTATATGCTGTATATTTAGCATATTTTTCATATTTCTCATATGTTGTATATGTTGCATATGTTGCATATGTTGTATATGTTGCATATGTTGTATATGTTGCATGTTTCATATATTGCATATGTTACATACGTTGCATATGGTGCATATGTTTCATATGTTGCATATGTTGTGTATGTTTTATATATTGTACATGTTGCATATGTTGTGTATGTAACATATGTTGCATATGTTGTATATATTGCAAATGTTACATATTTTCCACATATTGCATCTGTTGCATATCTTGTATATGTTTAACAGATCAATCTAAAATTATCTGTTTCCCCTACACATGATTCCACATTATCCTGATGAACCTCTGTCTTATCTTTAATCCGTATTAGTCCCTTTAAGTACCACATCGCTTGCATCATCATTTATGCCAACTTCTTCTTGTTCTTCCACTGGTTGTGTCGAGTAAGCTGTGGTTACACGACTTCGGTGTTATGATGCACCCTCTCTCTCTCTCTCTCTCTGTCCATCTCTCGTATGCTTAGGTAAACAAGTTGTGCTATCTCTTTCGCCGCGTGCGTGCCTTATTGACTCGGACCAACTGAGCCGCATTGACAATTGCGAGAGGGCCGAGCCAGAGCCGGACATGGGGACACCTTGTACACAGCCAGCATTCTGAATTGGATTCAGAAATGGAATCAGAGCTATAGCTGGGTCACAGTGCGAGCTGTGAACTATGCGAACGTTGATTTTTCATCAGCCATGAGAGACGCGGTGCATATCTCTCTCTGCTCCGTCCATATGGTACAGTCAGAGTCACACAGAGTCAGCTCTTCCTGCACTATTTGTTCATTTGTCTTGCTCCGGCTGTCTTTATCTATCTTTAAACCCCAACTGTAGCTCTTCGTCAAGCTAAAGTCATGTTTACCCCGACGCTGGCCGCATATAAATCCAGCTGCGTGTTAGTCTGTCATGGCATCCACAGAGCGAGAGAGCGAGAGGGAGAGTGCCTCCCCCACTCTTTACTAGGTAAGCAAACGCAATCCCAATTCCAATGCCCGCCCCTCAGCCACGCCCCACGCTTAAGCTTCCACTGTGTGTGTGTGTGTGTGTGCACTAACTGTTGTTGATACGGTTTCCGTTTGTCTAAAGCTCCATGCGGCACTTAAGTGAACTTTAAACACTTTTATTAATGGCATATTATGTAATATACGTGCCCGCCCCACCACACACACACACACACACACTCGCTCGTTGGCTGAAAGGGTTGCTGTCCGTGTGTGTGTGTGTGTGTGTAATGGGTATCTCGGCTCGGCAAGTTTGCAGCATTACTAGCTGCAAATGGGAAAGGCACTGCGAATGTTTTAATTAAAGTGGAATTGGGTATTCTGAGTGGCAATCCCCAATCCACAATCCGCAATCTCAGCTCTGCCAACAGTCAACAGCAGCCAACTGGCTCTAGCCTTAGCTCCAGCTCCAGCCAGCTGTTACGCATACGCGCAGCGTCAAACTTTGGAATATATACTATATACGCACGCAGATCTAGCGGCTATGTAGGCGCTTCTGCTCCAGCGAAAGCCAAATATGGAAAATTGTTGGCAAAACTTTTCCGAATTGAATACCAAAAATTGCCAAAGAATTTCATTTACAGCTGGCGAAAGAAAACACCAAAGAGCTTAGAGGAAAGCAGAGAAAAATCTTTGTTAAGAGTAGAGAAAGACTTCAGATGGAAACATAAGGGGATTTGGCATTGGGAATGCCGATTGGACTACAGAAGAACTCTTTATTTATTGCTATAAAAATATTAATTAAATATTTAGGTAAATATTTTACTTAAGTAAAATATTAATTAAGTAAATAAATATTTTACTTAATTGGTTATAGTTTTTAAGTAAATATTTTACTGAAAGGAGCCCAGAGCAAGTGTCATAAAAATAAAAAAAAATATTTAAAAAATTATTGTAAAATATTTAACATTTTTAAAAATGAATAAAAATATTTACATATTTTTGTCAAACGGTCATATATTTTATACACCAATGTATTTTTTCTTTTTTATTATATTTGTTTTATAGACATTTATATATATTTAAAACTTAAATTATTAAAATTTCCTGCAGGTTAATATTAATATATTAATATTTAAATATATTAATATTTAATATAAAAATAATTTTGTTTATAATGTTAATTTTACTTTTCTCTGCCATAAATTAATAATTTTTGTTTTTTCCTTATTTTTAAATACGTTAAATTAATTTTTAAAATTTTAATATTTATTTAATTGTGTTTTTTTTACTTTTATTATTAATATTATTTAGAATAATATTTTCTAATCATTTGTTAATGTGTTTCATGAATTTTTAAATACGTTTAATTAATTTTTAAATTTTTATTTTAAATGCAATTGTTGTATTGAAAAAAATATTTAGAGTAATATTTTCTATTCATTTTTTATGTATTCTATGATTTTTACATTTACTTATTTTAATATTATTTGATATGTAATTTGATTATTATTTTAATTTATTTTATATTTTATTGCTTTATTTTTTTTTAAATTATTTAGAATAATATTTTGTATTCATTTTTTATGTAGTTTTAAATGCGTTTAATAATTTTTTCAAATTTTATTTGCTCTATTTTTTGTTAATTTTTTAGAATAATATTTTCAATTATATTTTTTCATATATATTTTTTTAATAAATTTTATTTTTAACATTTTATTTCAAGTATTTAAATATAAAAACAATTTTTATAAATATTTTTTTTCATTCAAATTTTTTTTATTTTTTTTTTTTAACTCATTTCAATTTACAAATATGAAACCGATTTTCATACTTCATATCTCGCTTCTCTCTCTCTCTCTCTCTCTCTCTCTCTCTCTCTCTCATTCTCTGCCTCTTTCTCTGTCTATTTCGCTCTCTCTCTCTCTCTCTCTTTATCTCTCCTTCTGTCTTCCCTTCTCTTTCTTCCCGTCTCAATATTTTATAGTTTTCCCATAGCGCATTTTCTAGTCGGCTTCTCACACCTCTGGAGCCAACTCCAGCTGCTTCTCCACCACCACCTCCACCGCTGCCGCTCTCTATCTCAATTGCCATAATTGCCAGCTTAGTCGTCATTCTCATCAGCTTGTATGTCCGACCCAACCCAACCCAACCATCAGGATGCCAGGCAACTCTACCTTTTCAGGCTTTTACCTGGATTGGGCTGGGCGCTTGGCTAAGCAAATACTTTGTTCAGTCTCTCTCGCATATTACGCATACGCAGCGTTTGCAGTTAATTTGCAAAATGTTTCACATGCTGACATTTTAATGAGTTGTCTCGGCACTTTAAGGCCCATTGTGCCCACCCACCCACGCCCACTGCTGCAGCTGAGGGACCGCAAACAGTAGTTCGTCTCTGTGTGTGTGTGTGTGTGTGTGCTCGGGACAGGTTTCATTAAGTTTCTGAGTTGCCTTTAAGCGATTGTTTGCCCATCGATTGACGTGCAATTGTTTCAATTGCACTGCTTGCTGCACGTACGTATATATATGTCGAGTATATATGTATATGTGTGTATATATATGTGGCTGTATGGCTTATTATGCTTTATGTGCGGCAAATATTTGTCACAGCAGCAGCTTTGCTTGAGCCTGCCTGCCTGGATGCCTGGATGCCTTTTGTTCTCGACTTCTCTCCCTCCCTCTCCCTCTCTCACTCTCTGTGTTTGCGCATCGAGTGGCAGTTGCCTCATTTGCTGCAGCAATAAATGCGACAATGCTGCAGCATACGCCTGTCTCACTCAGTCACAGAGCACAAAAGGCAACTCGCTTTGAGCCTACACAACTAAAGACTTATGACATTTGGCCATAACATCAAGCGGCAGCAACAACAAAGCCAGGCATGTCAGCAGCACATTACATATCCCGTTATACATATATATATATAGAGAGAGAGAGAGAGTGTAGTTGATTTTTGCACAGCAATTGCTGTTGTTGTAATTGTTATGAGCTAAAATTACGGTTGAGGGCGGAGCGCAGGCGACGAAGTGCAGCTAAAAAGTAATATATTTTACAACGGCAAAGGGCGAGAGACTGCATATTATATTTATGCCGTTATGGCACACAACAAGCAGCAACAATTGCAATAGCTGTTGTTAAAAGCAGAAATTCGCATTAAGCCGAAAGAAAAGCAAAAGCTTGTGGAATATGTGGAAAAAGCGAGACGGGAGAAGCTCGAAGCTGTTGGCGTTGCTGTGTGTGCGAGCGCCGACAAGTTCAGGCCACAAGTAAACGAGCCAAGCAGCTTGTTTTAAGTAGACAACAAGACAACACACACACACATGTGTGTGCGTGTGTGTGTGTGCGTGTTTGAGCAACTTACATTAGTTGGCAGGCAGGAGGCGACTGCTGGCAAACATCTTCCTGTTGTTGTCCTGTCGCTTGTTCTGGCCTCGGCGTTCTGGCATGAAATCTTTTTAAAAACACACACACACACAGGCACACGTACAGTTAACATACTCCCACACACACACACACACACACACACACACACTCATAGAGAACAAATAACAACTGGCAGCATTGCCATAATTCTTGTCTACGCACAAAAGTATGCTACACTTTATGCGAGTATGAAATAAATAATTACAAACAAGTCAAGCAAGCCAAACGACTGCATGTGTGTGTTTCCCTCTCTCTCTCTCTCTCTCTCTCTCTCTCTATCTCTGTAGTTTCAGATATAGTCAGTTGCAGGAAACATATGTCGACGCCGGCAGTGCTAAAAGTGCATTACACTGCGGCCACACACACACACACACACACAGAGTCAGCAGCTCGAGTATCCTGTTTAAGGAATATTTATTTTCTTTCCTTCTGCTGCTTCTTTCTTTATTTGTTTGTTTGCGCTCAGCTATGTTTGCTATGTGGCGCGTAATGAACACATCTTCATCATGTCTTCTGGCAGCACCAGAGCTCGACCCAAGTGGAACAAATGTGCCCAAGCCCCGCTCCAAGCCCCGCTCCAATCCTCGCCAACTCTTCACTGCATCAATTCTGTGCGCAATTCACTTCAACAATTAGATTTAATTTGTATAAACAACACGCTTCAGTTTCCTGCATTTTCGACTAAGCAAATTGCCAAGAATTTTATTAATTTGTTTATTTTTAGCTGTTTTCTATTACTTATTAATTTACATAATTTTTATTATTATTATTTTTTTATATTAAAATTCTATAAATATATTTAAATTAAATAATTTGCTTTCCTTCAATAATTTACTTTACACACAAATTTTATTTATTTTCTTTCCCCTTTTTATATATTTGATTGGGCTCCCTTTGGATTAGCCCACATAAAGCCAGCCTGCCGATTCTATTGACACCTTGGATTATTTCGTTACGAAAAGCTTTGCCCAGCCTAGTTTAAATAGAACTTTATCCAACCAATTTGAGCGTAAATAATTTGTTGACACATTTGGCTAAGTGCGAATTATGAATTTCATTTGTGACAATAAAAATTAAATTGTTTATCTAACAGCTGGCATCTAATGAAGAGCAAATATTGAAGTTAAATTTAATTATGCAATTTTTTCTTTGCTAGAAAATACGAAATTTGATTAGCAGCGGCTATAGAAAATGCTGTGTTTAAACTATGCAAAATAAATAATAATTAAATTTAGAAAAAATCGTTTAGAAACTGAGCAAAAGGAATTAAATTATTGTAAAGAATTAAATACAGATATAAAAAAAAATATTGTTTGGGAACTGCAATAAATAATACTAAAATAATAAAATAAAGCAGGCTCTTTTCAATGAATTGTGACTACTATAAATTGGGTGGGAAATATACAATTTTGTTTGGCACGCATCACATTGCCAGATTGCGTTCTTTAAGTTACCATCCAGTTTTTTCCATCTATAAAAAATTTAATGACAAAATATCCAAAATTATTTTGGTGTACCTATTATTTTCATCACGAGTGTATATTCTAATTATTATGATAGCTTCATATTAAATTAACTACTAAAAGATTTAAAAGTTCCAGCTAAAATTAGTTGATCAATTTATAAGTGCATTCAACCAAGCTTTGTATGTGTATACAATATTTTGGCCACCAGTGTGTCTAAATAGGTATTGTAAGTGGGCAAGAGTAGGAGACTGCAGAAAAGAATATATATATAATATATAACTTATTGTTGGTGCACAAAAATAATTAAATATTTATCTTAAACATTGGCAATATTTAAAAAAAAATATATATATATATATATATATATATATATATATATATATATAAATAAAAATAAATAAAAAAATATTTTAAAAATTCTTGATTTTTCCTCTGAGATCTCTCGTTTCTCGAGCATACCTAGTTAATTTTCATATAAAATATATATTTTAATGTAGTAAAAATAACAAACAATACTTTAAGCTTTGCAAAATATGTCTGTACAATATTTTTAATATCCAAAAATATTTTTGACTTAGTTTTCAATTGTCGAAATTCAAGCTTAAGGAAAAATACGCACAAACGCCATGTGTGTTTGTGAGTCTAATATATATGCTTGAGTTCATTGCGTATTCAAATCGTATGCCGTTTTTCGTTCAGTGCATTCCATGTGCGTTTATGATGTTATTTACATTTCTGTTTTGATTTCGTTTGCTTTATGAAGACGTCGTACGTACACTCCCGTCCAGTGCAGCAGCCGCAGGCGCAGCACAAAATTGTGTAAAAAATGCAAGGCAAAAGTTTTTCTTATTGCTGCCGGTTGTTGTGTGTGTACATGTGTGTGTGTGTGTGTGTGTGTGTATTTAATTTTTGTTGTTGTTTTGTTTTCTGTTTGTTTTGTTTTGGTTGCATTTCGTAGACTTTTGACTTGTGCGGGCATCTCTGTGGACCCAGGCAAATGAACCAGCAGGACGACAACCTCAAAAGTCAAATCATTCTCAGCTCTCCCACTCTTTCTCTCTCTCTCTGTCCTCTTTTCGCTGCCTTCGAGAAGTGCCAGTGAGCTGTGTGCACTTGCATTTATGAATGTTTAAGCACTCGCAATTCTGAAAGCAACAGCAGCACAATTGAAAAATTCATAAAGCCACCAGAGAAATGCATAAATGAGTGAGTGGAGCAGAGAAAGAGAGAGAGGGAGAGAGAGAGAGAGAGAGATGAGTGTGTGTGTGTGTGTGGGTGTTAAAATCCTAATAATGGCTAATTATTGCAGGTCGTTTCTAAAGTCAAGCAAGCTGAGACGTTGCTTACTATTTTATTAGGCTAAATGAGATTTTGGGAGTTGTTGGGGTTTGCTTGGGGAAATATATTATATAGAGGCAATATTCTTAAAGAGAGATGATTAGCTGAGAGTAAAACGAATAGAAATTTGCTCAAATTAAGCACACTTTGGCAAATTATGTTGTTTTTGGTTCCATTTTGAAGCTTAACTGACGCCATTAGGTATGGATGAACGAACGTGACTGATTCGAATATCAACTCTGTGCAGGGTATCATCTAGTCAGGCACTTTCGATTGCAGCACCTAAATTGTTTAATTTATTATTTTATTTTTAATTTATTATTATTTTATTTTTGACTTATTTTATTTGTATTATTATTATTATTAATTTATTATTATTATGTTGGATTTTAATTTTATTTTTCGATATTATATTTAATTTATTTTTATTTGAACTTACATTCTATTTTGTGTGTTTTTTTTTTATTTTATAACATTTTATATTTGTTTTTTGCTCATTAAAAATACAATAAAAATTTTCTAAAATATCAACCTTCAACTTTCCACAAGCTCGTTTAGTAACCAGCTTTAAAGACCTATTTTCATGTACCACAAACACACACACACAAATACATATAATTAAACCGATGTGAGAGTTAATCGAGCGTCTAGAGTTAATTGCTAATTTAAAGTTTATCAATCAATTTAAAGCACGCTTGTTAGAGCCTCGCAAATAAATGGCAATTTAAATGTCCATCAGAGCTTGAAGCGAGGATTTTTGTAAAATTGATTGTTAAATTGTAAAAATTGTGAAAATTGAAATGCTTTTGGCCTGCAGCCGCCGTTCGTCGTATCAAAACAGATTTCTGTTTGCATTTCAGTATTACAGTGAAAAAAAGAGAGAAGAGAAGAGCAAGAGGAAGAGAGAGAAAAAAAAACTTGACATAACAGAAACCTTTATTTTCATCTCTTAAATGCAGCGAAAATTTGTGTTTTTTCTTTGTAATCGGGAATATTTTAATTTGGCGAAAAACAACTTAAATAAAGCAAACGAAAACTTTATTAAAATGCATATGAGGTTTACATAAGCGCAGCTGCCACTGAGGGCGGCTAGTAGTGGACCTGGGGGCGTGGCACCTGTGGCTGTGGCCAGCAAACGTTCATAATTATTTGCTTGGTATAAAAAAACATATGCAAATCGCTGAGCGTTGATAGTCCAGAGTCCAGAGCCAAAGTCGAAATGTAATTCGCATTTGCTTTGACTTCCTTCGGCTCTCTCGCTCTCTCTGTGCTACATAAACTCTATCTTCATTTAAATATATTTATTTTTTTTGCGCTGAAAACGATGTGAAGAGAAAAAACATTTAAACTGAGATTACGCAAATGAGCTTGCGGGCATTAAATATTATTTTATTCTTTTAAATATTTGAGTCTCACCAGCTGAGCTACCTCTTACCATACGCTCCATTACTGAACGAGTTTCTATTGGTTCATTGCATTCAAAGCGAGGCTGTCTGAGCAGCCAGAGCCTAAGTAGCCATCTCGCTCGCTGGCAGCAAAACGCTGGGCTACGATCAGCAGCAGCTGTGCTTGTCTCTCTTCCACTCTCGGAGTTAGATTAGGCGCTTGCAATTCTAGGCAAGCTCTCAGTAGTCAGTGCGAGTGCAGCAGTTGCAGCCAATCACGACAGAGTTAAGGAAGCAGAATATCATTATAAATTATTATAGTAAGACAGTAAATATATAAAAATTAATTAAGTAAATATTTTAAATATTTTATTTATGCCTTTTCCTTATATACTTTAATTCAATAAAAATGTGTCAGGTATATTAGTTTGATGCAAAAGTGCGTAAGAAAGAGAAGGAATTCATATACATATGTAGTATATATGTATATTCTTGATCAAGAACAAAAACGCAAGTCAGTCTAGTACTATATGGCCATTTAACTGTCTATCTCTCTCTCTCTTACTCTTAATCTATCCACCTCTACCTGCTCGTATGCAGGATTTAATTTAATCGCCTGTAAGAGCTTGATGCAGTCATAAAACTGAAGTCTCTCATTGCGAGTAGTCAACAAATCAAGTCAATCATAGCTGTAATCATACAAAAACGTCTACACTCCACATATATATAGAGTAGATAAAGCTCGCAAAAAATGCTGAATATAAATGCTCGCAGTTAGGCAGACAAATGCTGGCATTTATATTGCCATTTTTGCTATTCCATTTTTTGTTTTAAACAATTTCACTTCATTTTAATATTTCTTTTGTTTAATTTCCCTTTTTTCTTTTTGATGGCCGGCAACAATCGCAATGTTAATTACAATAACAGAGAGCAGAAAAAACTTGCAGAAAAAATAAAAATGCGAGTGGAATGTAAAAAATTTGTTGCGGGCTGCAATTGAATATGCAGCACCACCACCACCACCACCCCCGTGGTGCAGGGTATATTGAGCTGTTTGTTTTATGCGGCAGAGTGAAAAATCTCAACACAATATCAAATGCATACACTGCGCGTTTAGTTTGCTCACGCTTTTTTTCTTTTTTTGAGCGAACATTGAAGAGTTGCTCAAAAAAGGATAAATAAATATATAGAAATATATATAAACTCTGATATGTATATGTACAGCACACACTGTACAGATTTGCGCAAACAACATACATGCGGGTAGGCAAGGGGCGTTGGGCGTGGCTACTGATGGGTTTAAAAAACTGCAAGCAGACAAATTAAAACTAAGCGCTCCATGTACAAACAGCCCACCCAAGGGGTGCCCAGAGAGTGGGTGGTGCACTCGACCCAATGGCAGCCACTCGACCATTTGCTCCATTTAGTTGTAAGCACTCACACTCACACACACGCACACACAGACAATGCTGCTCAAACTGTAGCGGCAACCACAGCAGCTCAGCTAGCGAAGCTGCCAACGATTTTCCCATTTGATTTCCCAAAACAATTTGAATTCGTTACGCAAAAAAAAAAAATAGAGAAAATCGATTTCTTCGCATTTCTCACAAATTATTTTTTTTGCTGTTATGCAACACTGGCATTTAGGTGAAGTTAAGTGTTAATCAGCTTTTAAGAGAGTTTTTATAGGAGAGTTTTTATATACTCAGTATATATTTATATATTTATTATTATTAAAGATTGGCTTCTAGTGTTGCAAAATGATGAGTGGAAACTAATATATTAGGTTTTCTCTTTTCCGAATAATGATTTTCTAAGAAGTATTTCTCAAAACTAGGTCTTATTCATATTAAACGTATGTTTTGACTGCTGTATGTGAAACGTTTTCCAACACTAGATTGTTAATGATTGCATATGCTTTAATAAATACTTGTATATGTTTCACACAACACTAGCAGCGACTAGTTTAAGCTCATCTTTGCCAGCTTCAACTCATATAAATGACTTTAGATCGTTTTCCAACACTAACACATTTATTGTCTACTCATTCATTCGTATATTCATAATGTGTTGTGAAACAGAGTCGCTCAAACGAATCTATTCTCAGTTCAGCTCTCTTAGAACTGTCTTTTGATCGCTTTCCAACACTTAAAAACTTTTTTTATTTCTGCTCATACATATTCATAGTCTCATATGGAATAGTCCAGCTCAAATATACCTGTTCCCACTTCCGCTCTCTCCTGCCTTCCATTTGATCGCTTTCCAACACTGCCCAGCTACAATTTATACTCCGCTCTCTTTTCTGACTTCCATTTGATCACTTTCCAACACTGCCCAGCTAAATTTCATACCCCGCTCTCTTCTGCCTTCCATTTGATCGCTTTCCAACACTGCCAGCTACAATTTATACTCCGCTCTCTTTTCTGACTTCCATTTGATCACTTTCCAACACTGCCCAGCTACAATTTATACTCCGCTCTCTTTTCTGACTTCCATTTGATCACTTTCCAACACTGTCCAGCTACATTTCATACTCCGCTCTCTTCTGCCTTCCATTTGATCGCTTTCCAACACTGCCCAGCTACATTTCATACTCCGCTCTCTTCTGACTTCCATTTCGTCACTTTCCAACACTGCCCAGCTACATTTTATAGCCCATAACATATGCTTATATAAATTATTAATGCTTACCACAGTCTAACAGCTTCCCCTTATTCCCCCAGCCCCCAGCTTATTCCCACAACGGTTTGCTCATCCCTTTTCCAACACTGGCTCGCCTAACGAGCACTTCAAATGCTGCAGCTATTACAATTTTTATATAATCAACTACAATCGAAGTGGAAACCGCCACCCACCCACACCCACCCACTCACCCACACACCCACACACACACATACACAGAGAGGGTAACCTCTATAAATAGTAGCTTGTGAAATGTTAATGCAATTGAGTCGATATCCATTTGTGGAACACATCGAGGCACAAATTTATTTCTGGTACTTCTCACTCTGTGTGTGTGTGTGTGTGTGTGTGTGTGTGTGTGTGTGTGCATTATTCATTTGCTGGCTGTGGAGAGATTTACAATTTTTCAACAATTCTCAACTAAAATTTGAACAATATTTTTGCGCATTGATTGGCGCCGCTCGCGACTGTTGCTCCGCTAATAAAATAAATCAAAGCTCTTTCTATCCCACTCTCTTCCTCTCTCTCTCTCTCTCTCTCATGTGGATTTTGGCTGCTGTGGGTTATCTTTAATTAAATGTTGCGCTGCAAATATGCAGAAGGAAATTGCATTCTCGCTCTCAGTGTGTGTAAGCCTTGGCTCAGCATATGTTTCATACTCTTTCTCTCTCTCTCTCTCTCTCTCTTTTGTTTACAGCTTGCTTGCTGTGCGGCATGGGGCGGGCGGACGAGTCGCTGGACACACGCGAAGGCGTCGATCTGGTGCTCAAGTGCCGTTTCACCGAGCATTATGATTCGACTGACTTCACCTTCTACTGGGCGCGCTGGACCTGCTGCCCCACATTGTTCGAGAACGTGGCCATTGGCGATGTGCAGCTCAACTCCAATTATCGGTAAGTTCAGTGCGTGTGTGTGTGTGTGTGTGTGTGTGTGTGTGTGAGAGTCCTGTGTGTGTCCTGTGTGCAATGGTCTGATAAATCACAGTCAGGCTCATAAATTCAACACTGATGGCCTGTCAATAAGCAGGCGAAAAGTTAAAGGCCGTCTCACTCTCCCTCTCTCTCTCTCTCTCTTTCTCTGGCTGGTGATTGCACATTTATTTAATTGCCTGCCTGACATCGAGACTCAACTCAACTCAACTCAGCTCAACTCCCCTTGCCCTTTATTGATAAAAGATGAAAGATGCGAAAGTTTCGCGATGCGTTCAGCTGTTAAATTTATTAAAATTGCCAATGACTGTAAGGACAACGCCATCAATGCCATCATCTCTCTCTCTCTCTCTGTGTGTGTGTGTGTACATCATTAAATGTTCATCTGGCAGGCGATAATTCATTGCCCTACAGCCACGCCCACAACAATATCAGTGTAAACAAGGCTACGGCTCCGACTCTGGCTCCCTTCGCTAGATGCCTAGATTGGGATAAGGATAAACGCGTCGACCATCAGCCGCAGCTGTGCACGGGCCAAATTATTATTATGGCATCTCTGTTAAAAAACAATGGGAAAAATACGCAAAATAAATTGTTTCTACAAAATTGACCAGCTGAAAAAGCAACAGCAACAACAGCAGCGAACAGCGAACTCGATTAGGTCAAGCAAAACATGCGCACAATTTGAATAATGATTGCAGCGTAATGGCAGCAAAACTTGCAAGCCGAGTCTGGACAACAGCAGAGAGAGAGAGCGAGAGAGAGAGAGAGAGAGAGAGAGAGAGAGAGAATGTGAGAGCTACAAAAAGAATAATATGCAGGGAAAATATTGGGACTTGTATGAGAGTGTATAAAAAAGTGATGTAAAATATATATAAATTTACCCATTTATATTTTTTATTAAATATATGAAATTATTAAATAAAAAAAACTAAAATATACAAATTAATTTTAATAATTTAATTAATTAACAAATTAAAATATAGAAATAAAAAATCAAATTAAAAAATACAATTTATTATTAAATTTAATTAATTTACAATATATATATTTATTTACAAAATTAATTTCACAGTTTTAAATTTATATTTTACATAATTTATTAAAAAAAGGGAAAAATAATAAATATTAAAAAACTTAAATACATTTAGCGAGCTATTAAAAATATATAAAATGTAGATTCAAAAAATGTATATGACTTATATTAAAATATATATATAAAAATTAAAAAAAAAATATGTACAAAAATAAATTAATAAAAATATAAATAATAAAATTAATTTAATAAAATAAATTTATAAATTAATAAATTTCATAAATAATTATTAAAGCTGCTTGAATATTTTTATGAATTATTGGTAATAAAAATTATATTAAATATTTAATAATATTTAATAAGATTAAATATTTAATAATATATAGTAATATTCAATATTTAATAATATTAAATATTTATTACTAATAATTGATATTTCCTAAAATTGTTTTATTTATTATTATATATATTTTAAATATAACTTTTTTTTATATTATTAAAAATTATTTAGTATTAAATAATATGAAATATGAATTTTAGTTATACATATAAATAAAAAATACATGTATAACTAAAAATGACAATAAAATAATTTAAATATATATTTAACCATAATCATCAAGAAATACCACCATCTTCGACATTTTAAGCACAAAGTTGGCAATTTGTGCCACAGTTCATAATTGGCAACACATGGCGTATACGCAACTTGATTAAAGCGCCGACAGCGCGTCAAGCATTGAAGGCCCTTTAAACGGCTGTTGGGAAAATGTGGTGAAATTTCCTTATTGCTGTTGTTATTGCTGCTGCTGCTGCTGCTGCTGCTGTTGGCTCTGTCCCGGCTGCCTCTGCCCCGGCTGCCTATTTATTTATTAATCATAATAATCATTTTGCAGCGCATTTTAAGCGTGAAAAAACATTCAATGCGGCGTATGCCGCAAATCGCTTGGAAAATGTTCAACAGTCCACGCCCACACGAAGAGACAATCACGCACCGAAGACACGCTCATTGGCCAGATACATTATATATATATACACAGACATTTATAATATATGGAACATGCAAACTGACAGAGAGAGAGAGAGAGAGAGACAGAGAGAGAGAGAGAGAGAGAGGGAGGGCAAACAGATCGCAAACAAAGGAAAATTATTGTAAAATTTTGCTAATCGCGCGTTAAACAATTTGCTTGATTTATGCGAGCCCAAAGATTGGGCCGGGCTAATGGCGTTGCCACAAAACACAATAATAGCGCCAGCAGCAACAACAACAACAACAATAACTACAACAAATGCCATTAAGGGCAACAACAAGTTGTGCGATGGGCATAGAACAAGGGATACCCTGTAGAGAGGCAGATTTGATACATGAATAACTATAATAGACATAATATAGTAATTTATATTATATAGTAAATATTATTAATAATTGAAAATATTTAAATTATTTTAGCTTACATTTTTTATACTAAATTTTATTTATGAAATTTATTAACAAAATTTAGTTTGAGTTTGGGCTAAGACTAGGAATATTCTGGGCTAATGCTGCTTGCTTTTAGAGTATATATAGTATGGAGTATAGATATTAAATACATATCTTAGTCTTAGACTAACTTTACTATTGAAAATATACTTTTACAAAAATATATGAAAAATACTAAAAATATAAATATAAATCATTTTAGTATTGATATGTATATATTTGCTACTTTATATGAAAAATACTAATATACTAAAAAATTAAATATAAATCATTTTAGTATTTATATGTATATTTGTAGTATTTTATATGAAAAATACTAATATACTAAAAAATTAAATATAAATCATTTTAGTATTTATATTAATATTTTTAGTATTTTTCATACATTTTTGCAAAAGTTTCTTATAATAATAAATTTAATATGAAAAATAAACTTTGAAAAAAGTTTAAATATTTGAAAAATACCAAACAAATTAATGTTCTCAAAATGTATCTAAACTCCATTTGTGAGTAACTTTTGAACAGCTCCAAAGTACAGGGTATCTAGCATAGCGCATACTACACTTCCAGCAACATTTTACTTATAGTTTTCGCCACTTTTAGTATATATTTTAGGCCCTAGCTAAATGTTAGTCAAACGTGAGCCAAACGCATTGAGTGGATGTGCAAATCTTTTGCGATGAGCTTAAATCAAAAGCAACTAATGCTTTATAAGACTTAGTTTTATAGCACTTCATAGTGTGTGCGTGTGTGTGTGTATGTGTGTGGGTGGGTGTGTGTGTGGCTGTTGCAAAGCAATTAGGTTAAAAGAAAATTTCATTTGACAGCTCGCTTTCAAATGCAAAAATTGTTGTCTAATGATTGCGCAATTCCCATTTGGCAGCCAGCGCTGAGCAGCATTCAATCAACGCCGACTCGTTAAATGCTAGTAGCCAAAGAGAAAAAGAAGGTATAAAATGGCAGCTTCAATTGCTGCTCCCGCTCCTGCCGTCACTCCTGCTGCTGCTGCCGCCGGTCCACTTGTTTTCGGTGTCCATTTGCACTTTGAGCTCTTCAAAAATTTTGTCATCTAGATGACATGAAATTTGCTTTAACTACGCATTCCCATTCACATAGAGAGCAGCATTGTGTGTGTGTGTGTGTGCTCCACCTCTTCAGCTGTCAGATTCCATTCAAACTCCTCCTCCTCCTCCTCCTGCTCCTGCTGTTTGTTTCTTTTTCATTTTTCACCCATGATATTGGAATTTTGTGTTCGAGTGACGCCAACATTTCGGAAACAATCAAAAAAAACTTTTCTTTCATACCATTTTTTTTTTGCCTTCATTTTTGATTCTTCTTCTTGACGCAGATAAAAAATTTCATTGAGCCTTTTCAATTGTGTTAAGCGCAAAATTTAATATGAATTTCGTGTTGCGCTCTCTCGTAACATATCGATTTTTAATTTTGACTTTTTTTTGCCTTTTTCGGCCAGCCTTTGTTGTGGTTGCGCCCGTGAAAAATGCAAGAGTTTTTGGCATTTGGCCAAGATATGAGGCGGATTGAGCTAGAGCATGGCTCGACGGAAGTGTCTATTAAGATATTGAGTTCTTTTTGGATTTCTGCAAGCAGCTTAGACTAAGCATACTTAGCATGAGTTAAGAAAGCTTTGTCGTAGAAGAAAGGCTTATATAGATTGTGGTATTGGGTTGGATTTTGTCGTTAAAGTTGTCAGAGCTGGCAGGTGCAGTTGGTGGGTTGTGCTTGAGAAGACTTTTCGGATATAGCAGTAAGATCTGATCTTATTGTCTATGGTATATATTTGCCATATGATACACCAAAGTCTAACAATTGCTTAACTTAACAGATGTGCTTAGCATATGTGCTTAACATTTACTTAACATAACAACACTTAATCATGTTAACTTGATAGATTGACTGAGAGACTTAACAGATAAAATTAACGTAAGAGCTAAGGGCTCTTGACAGTAAAATCTTAACATAGAAGCATAACATTATGTTGACATAATGTTAACATAATGTTAACATAATGTTAACACATTTTTTAACACAATGTTAACACATTTTTAATACAATGTTAACACAATGTTAACATAATGTTAACATAAAGTTAACACAATGTTAACACAATGTTGACATAATATTAACACAAAGTTAACATAATGTTAACATAATGTTAACACAATGTTGACACAATGTTAAAACACTGTAAACATAATTTTAACATCATGTTAAGCTATTAGCATCAATCTCTATCAATTATTAGCTTAAAATCTCAATAAATATCAAATATATAAATTTTTTATAGCACTCCAATCAATCAATCTTGACAAAGGTTCAGCTCTTCACTTGTTTTTAATAACTAAAAAAAAATATTAATAATAAAATAGGTTTTGTTGTCTCTATTCATGAATTTATTTTGGTATAAAAACCTTAGCTAAAATTCCGTTTCAACTGCTTTTAAGCCTTGGATTTGGCTTAAATTTGAATTTGAATTTGAATTCAGTTTTTAAAAATCTGTATTAAAATTCTGTATGCGAATCAGTTCATCTTTAATCCATTTTAGAGTTTGCTATATATAAAACATTTTTTGCAACTCAAATTCGCTTTTCATATTTCTTTCTTTCTGTTTTGGCAAATCGAATGAAATTTTTGTTGCTGCTTCGGCGGCTGGTGAATGCCAGGCCAAGCTGACACATTTCCCATTTTGTGATGGATGTGCGCAATAATTTTTGCTATTTATGCAAAAGTCGACTGTTATCAATAGCCCCAAAAACTCTCTGCCCTGCCACATTTCTCTCTCTCTATATATATATATATATATATATATATATATATATGTGTCTTTTATGCGAATGCGGGTCAACATTTAACCTTTACCTTGTGCGCACACACACACAGAGCCAGCAGAGATACAAATGCGTAGATCAAAATGTGTGGCAACACGTGTTGGTTCCGATTCGTTTGACTTGTATGAGTGCACAGATACATGCACACATACACATACACATACACATAGACACACATGTCGCGTCGTGGGCGGAACATCTATCAGCGCACATGAGCATATATATATTTTATGTGTGGATATACTGTGGGAAAATCTACAGTGCTTAGCATGAGATTGGGATTTTTTATATTTAAATTCATATATTAATTATTTTAATTTTTTTTAAAGAATTCTCTGAGCTTAATAGATCGTTGACTTGATTTTTGTCTAATTTAAAAATTAATTTGATATGTTTTAAAAGTTTTTAAAATTAAAAAAAATTGTATTTAAGCTAGAAAAATTCTAAAAATTCCTTTTCGAACTCTGATTGTCGAGTGTTGATATGATAAGTCCTCAAACTAGCTCTTGAGTGCTAGAAATATTTTATTTTACTTGTATATCTAGAGGAAGACTTGATATGAGTATGTGGACTTGGTCAATACTTGGTAAAAAAAATAATAAAAATTTGTTTAAAATTTTCTAGCTTAAGAAATATTTTAAAAAATTGTAAAATGCTTTAAAACATATCAAATTAATGAATTTAAAATAAGACAAAAGTCAAGTCGTGTAAAGAAGCAACTCAAGCTGATAGGAAAGCTTGTGAAGGGAAAGCTCTCAGCGAATCTAAGCATTTGAGTGCTGCTTATATATATTGTTGCTTAGATTTGCTGTCAGTCCTTTCGCTCAGTGTATTTCTACATATTTTGTTGTATACGTCGACATGGTTATGGCAACACTTATGCAAATTGAAATGCAAATAAGCCTGGCAGGCAACTGTCTGTCTGTCTGTCTGCTTTGTAGGCGTGCTTTGGATACAATTCAGCCACGCCCCTAGCGCCTCTCTCATTCTCTGATTGTTCTCTATGCCGGTCTACCACAAAAAGTCAGCCGTTATGCGAATTTTGGATTCTTTGTTGATTCTCACGCTTTATTGAATTCATTTAAAAAGCAATTTTTCATTCAGCAACAACAAGAGCAGCTGGCATAATGCCGACTCCTGAGAAATATGCGCGCCCCTTTTTATTTTTTATTTGGCTACAGCTCCCGATTGTATGTGTGTGTTGACTCCTGCTAACATTCCAATTAGCCTTTTGTCTGGTGTCAATGCAGCACAAACAAAAAAACAAAGGCCGAAGGGAGCAGGGCATAAAATCAACAGAGTAAAGAAAAGGCAACAATCGAGTGAAAACTGAGCTGCAGTCCTTGGCTCTCCATCTCCCTCTCCCTCTCTCTGTATATATGTTATATAAAATGCCTTTCAAAACTGTTTGCAGCCTTGTTTGCCTGCTGCTCTGCCTACCAAAAAGACAATTAAACTCTTGTTAATGGCCGAGCACCAGTAAAAAGGAGAAAGAATAACGAGACTCTGCTCTAATGGGGAGTGATTGACTAGCAAATACTATAGAGACTGCAGAGACTGCCAGCATTTGAGAGGCTTTGCTGGCTTTGACTACAAGTTTCTGCTAATAAGCTTGGGCTAGATGCATAGATGAGATGAGAAATGCTTGTGCTCAGCTGTGAATGGGCTGAATAGGTTCAGCTCATAAAACTGAACAATAGCCAAATTGAACGCACTCAGAGCTGTTCAACATAAAGTGCTTTGATGACTAGCTATATATATAGATATACATATAAATATATATACACATATATATCTCTGCATATACTTTCAAGTTGCAGCTTGAGTGATGACCCACAAGCTACATCATAAATCACTCGAGTGGCTCACATATTAAATATTTGAGCTGCATAAAGAAAACATGGAAATAAATACCTTCAAGCAGCTTACATCTTTTGCGTACTTCAACATATATTTATATTTATTCATATATATATATATATATTTTTATCTGCGCTGATCAAATTGAGAATTTCCCAAGCAGCTTACAAGCGTGCATAACATTTCCACATAGTTTTCACAAAATTATTCAATTTATTCAAGCAAAAAATAAACGTAAATTCGCACAATGAAATAGGCCAGCTTAAGTAACGGGGTTGCCTCTTGAGTCCACAAATTGCTCAAGAGAAATATTTATTTTATTCAATTAATGAAAGAATTTAGCAAATTTACTTTAAATGTTTACATAAATTGATTTTTAAATATTTTTAAAAATAATTGCCTAAGAGCAAAATGCACAACAAAAGCAAAAGTAATTGAAAGTAAGAAAGCTCTAGTCGAGACCGCTCGACTTGGGTATACCCTGAACCCTGCGAAGAACCTGATCAAGAATGCATATACGGTATGGGGTCTGCCACGCCTCCTTCTGCCTTTTCCATACATTTGAGCAAAAACATTAGACCCATTTTCCAATGGGTTCAGTCTGAGACAAGACTCAGTTGAGATATAAATAATATTATGTATAAATTAACAAAACTACTTTGAGTTGCCTTTAGTCATAGTTTACATACATATGTACATATATATATATATATCTGGCCTTTTCCATAAATTGATTTGACGTGCTGAAGGCCTCAAGAGTCTTTATATCAGCAGGCAGATACAAAAATTTATAAGAATATACATCAAATAGAGTTTAGAGCATATTTTCTATTATTCCATGAGCAGATCCTCTCTAGATTCCAGTGACTGCAGCATCTGCCGCTGCATCTCTGCTGAGGAGACAGACTCAGACTGAGAACAGTGCGTAGATAGCTCAAATACCTAGACTAGAAGATGGTATTGCTCTTGACCAGATTGGGCGCTGTATGTGTGCTCTCTATGTGTATATGTATGTGTGTCCATATGTGTCTATATGTGGCTAAGCATGCGTGGCTGTTGCTGCTCTAGCTGCTCCCCCCTATACAGCTCCCTTGGCTGTTCCCTTTGCTGTTCCCTTTGCTCTTACCTTTGCTGTTCCCTCTGCCTTAGCTCCCCTTTAGCTTCACTTCATGACCACGCGTAAATTAATTTTAGCCACTAAGCTTAATTTAAAGTTGGCCTAAGCCAACAAGCGCAGCCAGCCCAACACAGTCGTAGCAAGCGGAGCAAGTGACCTTCTATGCAAATACGCAGCAATAACAAGTGCCGACCGACCTCATGTGGAGTTCATAAAGTTTCACGAACAACCGCAAAAGGCAACAGCAGCGAAGGCGACGACGACGACGACGACGGAAGTTGTCCGCTGTGCGAAGTGCGACTTGTCAACGTGTACTTCCGGCCGCCATCCTTTGCCGCAACACAGACGCAGCCGCCAGAGCGGGCGGGCGGGCGGTCGGGTCGTACGGCAACAGGAAGCAGTTGGCTCCGCTCCACCTCAACCTCAACCACCAGCCGCAATCCCCCCTCCTGCTCCTCCCCCAGCTCGGTCTCCGCTCCACTTTATGAATTATTCAGCTGTATTTTTGCAGCTGCACTTCATGCCTGGGCACATGCCTCGCTTATGCATTATGCGCCGCATGCACTTCGCAGCGAATCAAATTCAGTCGAGGCCGAACTCTGTTTTCTTATTAATTTAGACGGCATATTAGAGTATTTTTATGGGGATTTATTAATATTTGTTTGAGGCTTGACGAGGAGAGAAGGAAGGAGAAGAAAGGAAATTGAAAGTGTAGAGAAAATAGCGAAGCTTTAACTAGATTTTTTAAATAATATTTGAAGCTGAACTAAGAGTTTATGGTAAAGAAAAATATAAACAAATTTGCCTAGAAATATATACATATATATATATATATATATATATATATATATATATATATATATATATATATATATATATATATATATATATATATATATATATATATATATATATATATATGTTTCTCCCTCGTCCCTCGTCGACTCCACTTCCCGGTGCTTGGGGCGTTAGCTGGACTCTTCTTGAGGTGACTCGCAGCTCCTGTCTTGGCTCCTCTCCTACTCCCTATAACTAACTTAAAATCAATATCTAAATATAGTTACCATATATTTTACGCTTAAACTCCTACCAACTGTTCTCCGCTCTATCAATGCACACAAGAAAAAACTTTGTGCTCTTTCAGCTTCAACTTTCGCTCAACGGGGGCGCTAATGAAATATATTTATATAAATTTTGTTAATTAACGAATTCATAAAATTAGCTCGAATTGCGTGCGGCAATAGAGATCACGCTGTGTCGACGCTGTTGTTGCTCCCTTCTCCTCTTCTTCCTCTTCTGCCTCTGCTTCTGCTTCTGCTTGTTAATGCAAAATTACGCATACGCCGCATACGCCGCGTGTTGCATTTGATGTCAACGCAAATTTTGTTGTTTATTTGCTTCGCTTCGCTGTTGTTGTTTATTCAGTGTTGTTATTGTTCATAAATTGCTGTTGCTGTTGTTGTTGTTGTTGTTGTTGTTGTTGTTGTTGTTGTTGTTGTTGTTGTAGTTATTGTTGCTTTAGCCAGCAGCCAGTTTGACAACATTTGTGTTTCTGTTCAGCTGGCGTCTTTGTTGCCGCTGCCTCTGCCGCTGCCGCTGCCGCTGCTGTTATGTTTTAGCGTAAGTGATTTTGAAACACCTGCTTAACATGTTGCAAGACAGCATCAGCTCCACAGGCGCACACACACACGCTCTATACACACACACCTACACTCACCTGCCTCTGGCTCGCCTCAGTTCCAGCTTTTGTGTCGACATTTATTAAGCTTGTTGTTGCTGCTGCTGCTGTTTGCGGTTGCCGCAACACACAGTTTAGCTAACTTTGAAGCACACACAGAGCAATACAGCTCGAGGAGCTACAGAGGCACCAGTAGAAGCAGCAGGACATGGCAGCCTTGAAAGGAAGCCATTAACAGTCTTTTGGGAGCTGCTTCTTCGCTTGTTAGCTGCTGCTTCAGATACCCTGTGAGTGGCTCAGCGGAGGGTATGCTAGAATGCAGCGAAGCTGAAGCAAACACATTTCAACTGCGCAGAAATTGCTGAGCTGCTTGTATAAGTTGTCCCAAAATGAACGCAAGAAGTAATTTTGGATAGAAAGCACAGGTTTATAATTAAGAGTTGTAAATTTTGTACAAAAAGTATATGGTATATATATTGTTCTTTTATATAACGTTACATTTTTAACAACCCTAAAGTGTCAGCTGTCAGGCTGTATTTTTTATTTTTTTATAGAATACACTTTACCCCACAATGGGCCCACAGTTCAAATCTTGCGTGAGTTCTGCGACACCCAAAGTGTGATATATCTATGCTCGCTCAGCCTCAGCTAATCTGTAGATCAGATAGAGAGAGAGAGAGAGAGAGAGAGAGAGAGAGAGAGAGAGAGAGATAGAGGAAGGCACAGCGAGATTAGCGAAAAAACTATATGGAAAGACAGCAAATTGGGTCAACAGACTTAGTTTAAATGAAATATCGAAAATAGTCATCGATAAATATCGATATCTAAAGTAATAAGCAATTGCAACTCGGATACCAATAGACATCTGCCTGAGAATATGACATCTACGCAATATATTTAGGTCTATCAGCTGTTAACTGATCTAAGTGACTGTAAGAACAATGCCGTATCAATACTCTATTCTACTACTACTACTACTCCCTTAGTCATACTACTACTACTACTACTACTACTCCTTTAGTCATACTACTACTACTACTACTACTACTCCTTTAGTCATACTACTACTACTACTACTACTACTCCCTTAGTCATACTACTACTACTTCTACTACTACTCCTTTAGTGATAATACTACCACTAGTACTACTACTACAATTGCTGCTACTACTACTTACACTACTACTACTTCTACCAATTCTACTACTACTATTTCTTTTACTATTACTACTACTACTACTACTACTACTGCTACCACTATTAAGTACTACTACTATACAACTACTTATACTACTATTATTACTACTACTACTTCTACTCCTACTTATACTACTATTATTACTACTACTACTTCTACTCCTACTTATACTACATTTAGTGATAATACTACCACTACTAAAACACCTAATTCCGCTACTACTATTTCTTTCACTACTACTACTTCTACTACTACTTACTACTCCTACTACTGTTACTCCTACTACTACTCTTACTACTTCTACTACTATTACTACGACTACTCTCACTTCTACTACTATTACTGCTACTACTATTATTACTATACCTCTTACTACTACTACCACTCCTATACTCCAACTACTACTACTACTACTATTCTATTTACCATCCCTTCATAGCCTTTTACAGGGTATCTTTGAGTCGTTTCATTTCGCCTGCAATTCCTGCTAGCCATTGTCTGCTTTGCGCTGTCTGACAGTTGCCTCGCCTGTCGCCTCTCCTACCTCACACCTCTTTCTACATATCTCTACCTCTCTCTCTCTCTCTCTCTACCTCTCTCTCTCTTTGTCTCTCTCTCTCTCTCTCTCTCTCTCTCTCTCTCGCTGGCCATAAACTTTCCTCTTGTCGCTTGTGCAACTAACATAAATTTTATGTAATAATTTTTCTAATCATAAAATGAATACACACGCTAAACACACACGCACACACACACACACACACACACCTGCCACAGTCTCTGTCTTTTTTAAATACATTTTTAAATGCTACAAAAGAAGAAGAAGAGGAAGATGGAGAAGATGGAGAAGGGCAGCAGAAGCAGCGAAATTGTGGCGCGTGCTTCTTGCTGCCTGTTTGGTCCTTCCCATTGTTGTTGTTGTTGTTGTTGTTGTTGTTGTTGTTGTTGTTGTTGTTGTTGTTGTTGTCGAATTGTTGTTGTTGCTGCTGCTGCTTGTCATTCACCGTTAAAATCAATTTACGACAAAATAAACACACGCACTGCGCGAACAGCCACGCCCCGCCGCGCCACGCCCACACTGCCTGGCCGCCCATTTTGAATGTTTACACTGGGAGCTGCTGCCGTCGCTGTCGCCGCTTTGTTTGCTTCCTGTATCGTCCTGACAGCGGGCAGCGGGCAGCGGGCAGCGGGCAGACGTTGTCAACGTCTGCCGCTGTCACCTTTAATGTAGAAATATTTTTGCTTCGTTTTTGTGCGCCAGCCCAGAGCATTGACAGACAATGAGTAGCAGGCGTTGCCAGCACACACACACACACACACAGCTATATACACCTGCATACACACACACACACAAAGAGAGAGAGAGAGAGAGACAGAGGCAGAGGCTGAGATTGTAGCACACAAAATACCCGCACGAAATTTCACTCTCGCTTATCAAAATTGGCTTAAGGACATTCGAGGCGACCTACAAAAACAAAAAAAAAAAAAAACTCATTTGCCATACGTGTGTGTGTGTGTGTGTGTATTTAGGTGTAGCTGAGCTTAAAGCCAAACTAGTTTAAAGCCAGAGAGCAGCATTGGGGCTGGCTGGCGTCGAGCTCATTAAGCCAAGCGAATGCCAAAACTAAATGCAGCCAAAATGCGGGCAGATAGCAGAGCAGCAGATAGGCAGAGAGATAAAGAGAGAGGGAGAGAGATAAAGAGAGAGGGAGAGAGAGAGAGGGTAAAGGGAGACTGGAGTGAGCGCTCATTAAAATGCAGCACGCAAAATTTGATGGCAACAACAACCCGCTTAATAATGATATAATACAAGCAGCAGCAGAGAGAGAGAGAGAGAGAGAGAGAGAGAGAGAGCGAGAGAGAGGAAGACGAAGCTGAAAGGCAAAAAAAAAACACAAAATTTTAAACTGCAAATTTAATTGAGCGAAGCGCAGCGCGCTTTGTGCTTCGATTGCTTTAATTGAGGCAAGCAAAGAAAACTTAGAAGAGCCAAAGGGACGAGGAAAACGTTGCAAAGTGAAAACTTAGAAGAGCAAAAAGTACCAAAATGAAAACTTAGAAAAAGTTCAATTAGGGGAAAATAAATTTAAAAAAAAATTAATAGAGGAATATAAATAAATTAATTAAAATAAATTTATAAAAAAAAATATTTAAGGAAAATAAATTATTTAATTAATTTTAGGAAAATGTATAAATAAATTTAATTGATGAATATAAATAATGAAATAAATATGTAAATAAAATATATTGAAACAGTAGAACATAATGAACATATGTACTTATACATATGTATATAAAAGAAATCGAGAATGCTTGGAGTAGCGGTTCTTCGCAGGGTTCAGGGTATACCCTAGTCGAACGGTCTCGACTAGAGTTTTCTTACTTGTTTCTAGAGCATCTTCCGGGTATACAGACGTAAAGTCTTCGGTCCCTTTAGTGTCGTTATACCCGGATTCTACTGTATATGAATACATAAATAAGCTGATGTATTTCGAATTGATATTTATTTGTCTTCAAGACAGGATTAATTGAAATTAAGATAAAGATAACGCCTTCAGCCAGCTTGATTACATTTTCACATTATTCTTTATATGATATATGTTTTTAGCTTATTTTGTTAACTTATTTCCTAGTAATTTAAGCCTATAGGGTGTGGCAAAAGTCAGATTTTTAAGATAGTTTATTATCTTGGAGACGTTTGGTCTTTAACTTCCATATTCTGGCTGAGAGCAGCGGGCCTCAGAGCACTCTTATCTGGCAACTCCATCAGAGCCATGCTCAGTTCTAGTGTTCGCTAACATTCCACTCAAGCTAATTATACAACACTGCCTTTAACACTGATATAAATATCGATAAGGGGCTCTATCTCAATATATATCTGACATATATACAAAAGATCTTATAAAATATTTCTAGTGTTAGCCCTGGTGAAAGCAACGTGGCTTAGGGATCAAGATTTTTCGTTTAATTTATAGACTAATTCTATGTATTATGCCCTCCTCTCATAAAGATCTTTCCGATAAACTCGAGACATGACAATTTGCGTAAAGCAAAGCATACTTTAAGGAGCTCATAAATAAAAAAAAAATAAGCTTAAAAAGAACTGAACTCAAAATAAAAATTTGAATTTAATGATAAAAAAATACCCAAAATACCAAAAATACAAAAGTATATATAAAATACTGCATAAAAAGTATATTTTTCATTATATTTATGTGTCTAAAGTATTTATAAAACTAAATAAGTATTTTTGCCATATCACCTGCAACTTAACTTCAAATTGAACATAAGCTGCCTTTGCAACACTGGCCAAAAGAGTGTTAGACAGTGCTAAAAGTTGCTATAAATATAAACAGAAGAAAACTTGTTAAGTTCTGTAATATTTATGCATATCTTATGCCGCCCTTAGCCAGACAGTTAATATAGCGTACTAAATCCCTTTACAACACTGCCATCAAGTGTTGAAAGCGGCGACAGAGTGAAACATATATACGAAGATGGAGCCGATGCGACGCTTAATTAAAAATTCAACGCAAAATCAACAGCAAAAATCTGTTAACTGTTAAATGTAAGCTGTTACCAATCAGCGAGCGAGCGAGCGAGCGAGAGGTAGGGAGAGGTAGGGGTAGGTAGGGGTAGGGGTAGTGGCAGTCAACTCAAATAGCCGCAGGTGCAAATATGTTGAGAACTGGTTGAGTTACAACAACAGCAGCGAGTCGAGCTGGAGCAAAGGGAAATAAATACAGGCTGGCACAAACAACGATGATGAGGATGCCACAACAAGGGGCCGCTAACCAGGGGTTGGGGTTGGGGGCGTGGCATGACAACAGCAGCTGCTGCCGAGTGGCAGACATTATTGCTCCCGCGAGCATTGTGCAGAGGCAAATAGTTTTGGCAGACGATTGCCCCAAAAGGCATCAAGACGGCCACTTTTGGCTGCCAAGGGTTAAGGGCTGACACGCCCACACACACACACACACACACACAGTCGCCCCCTTCTCTGCGTTGATGGCGATGATGATTAGAAAACTGCGCAAAGGCCTCCAAGGAGCCACCAGCCAACGGCCAACAGCCGGCTTTCTGTCCATTGCCTTAATTACGTGCAGATAAGAAACGCAAATATGAAATGCCCCAAGTTGCCCCAGCCCACCCACGCCACGCCTCCCCCGGCCCACCACTGCTGTCTGTGGCGCAACAGCTGCGTCACTAAACGCCCAGCGCATAAACATAAAAAGTCTATGAAACTGTCATAAAGCAGGCAATAGAACTGAACGACCAACCTCGTCGCTTGACACACGCCCCCCGCCCCCTCACAGCTCCCTCCCTATCTCTCTCTCTCTCTCTCGTTCCCTGGGGAGCCTTGACGCTTGGGCCGAAACTCATTTGTAGGGCGAAAGCCATAAAAAAAATTGGCCAACAGAAATTAGACGAACTTCAGCTTCGACTGTTGTCCAGGCGCGCGCTTTAAAATGGTTCAAGTGAACCGGAACCGGTACCGGTACCGGCACCGGTACTGGGCGACGGCAAAGCGGCGAACTTGAGAAGCCGGCAAACTGGCGAGCATGACATTGGTACAGCGAAGATTGACTAAGGCAAAGGTTGGAGAAAGTGCAGAAATTGAGAATGAGATGAGAGCAATTGAGATCATATAAAGAGAGTCTTATACTACATACATATACATATGTACACCGTATGCATGTAGAAAGGCGTTGAACGCATTATACCCTTTGCTTCATGTACCTACAGCTGCTTATGCATATCTAGACAATATATGTCGCACACTGTTATAGCTAACTTAATATAATATTCATTATCGTGCACTAATGTCCCTCAATATTTATTTAGGTACATTTATGTACCATATTGTACCTAATTCATAACCATTGTAGGCCTCAAATTAAGCTATACTCTGT
Organism: Drosophila paranaensis; assembly: GCA_035047545.1. Lineage (NCBI taxonomy): Eukaryota > Metazoa > Arthropoda > Insecta > Diptera > Drosophilidae > Drosophila > Drosophila paranaensis. The sequence goes on along the minus strand of JAWNPL010000153.1, from coordinate 1,594,940 downwards.
CGTAGTATAATGTAATACTATGTCTCAGCATCCCACAATGTACCTTTCTATATCGAAATGTACCATTCTGCATTATAATACATCATACTGTACCATAATGTACCTTAATGTAACTCGAAGAACATAAAAGAGATATCAATGTCCACAGTGTCCGATAATGGACTCTTCTATATCGGAATGTAGTAACACACTATAGTGGAACATAAAGTACCTTAATCTGTCAAAATGTGACATAATGTTCCATAATGTAACTCGAAGAAGAAGAGTTTAAAATATAGTAGTGCCCAAAGTCTCACACAATGTACCTTTATGTACCATAATGTACCATAATATGCCATAATGTAACACAATGTACCATAATGTACCATAATATGCCATAATGTAACACAATGTACCATAATGTACCATAATGTACCACAATGTACCATAATGTACCATAATGTACCATAATGTACCATAATGTAACACAATGTACCATAATGTACCATAATGTACCACAATGCACCACAATGTACCATAATGTACCATAATGTACCATAATAAAACTCAAAGAAGAAGAGGATTATAACCTATGATGGTGTCCCACAATATATCTTTATGTATCGTAATGTACCATTATACATTATAACACAGCATAATGTACCATAAAGTATTAAAATGTATTATAATGTTCCATTATGTGCCTCGAAATAGAAATAGAAGATTGTACCATATTTTACAATATTTCAGCATAATGTACCTACATATGTGATATAATTGTACTTATTGTACCTTTAGGTATCCATATGTACATTTAGCTACTCTTACATACCTCAAATATTCTCCTTACATATATCACATTAAGTTCTTCTGAGTCCAAAATAGTTCATTCTCATTATCTCCTGTACCTTTTTGTACCTTTATGCAGCTAAAGTATACCAAAGTATACCAAGCATATTCACACAGCCATACTCTAAGCTCATATCGGACTTTGCATTGTCTTCCACAAAAAATTCCAATCACTTTGAAGTTAATAAAGAATTCCCTTTCAGTGGGGCAAAGTTTTAGTTTTAGCGAAGTTTCACTGTAATGCGCTAGCCAAGCGCAAAATTATCTAAAAACATGCCACAGCATAGAATAGTGTTTAGAGAGAGAGAGAGAGAGAGAGGGAGAGGGAGAGGAAGAGGAAGAAGAAGAAGAAGACATGGACAGCTGCTTAGAAAATGGGACGGAGGGAGGCTTAGGGGCGGCTGGCGGGTTGCGGGGTTCAGGGTCAGTGGCGGAGGTCTTAGCCATTTCATTTTTAGACTCGTTGTCTAGGCGACTATATATGTGTGTGTGTGAGTGTGTGTGTGTGTGTGTGTGTGTGTTTTGTGAAGATTATGCGCTTATAATGGGGCGCAAGTTGCCTCAACGGGGGTCCCGTTACCAAAATCTCTACAAAATTGGCTTTTGAGCGCACATAAAATGTGTAAAGCGGGACACCGAGTGTTACAACTGTTAAGCACAGGCCCAAAAGTAGATAACAACGGGACAAGCGAAGGCGAGTGGAGGGTGGAGGGGCAGTGGGAGAGACCATAAATTAGAAGAGAAACGAAGTTGAGTGCATTGTGTATCCGCATTCGCATCCGCATTCGCATCCGCATATGCGTGCTATATCGTGTATATGGCCCAAGCATGTGTCCCGACAGAGTCGTAAAACGCAACATAATGAAACATTATAAAAATCGTAAAAATCATAAAAATCAACATCATATTTATGCACAAGCTGCCGAAAACTGCTGAAGCCCACAAAAAATATGCAAAATACAACAGACAAAGGCAGTGGGAGGCAGTGGGAGGGAGACAAGCATCAGAGTTCAAAAGAACTGAAAAAGAAAAGAAACTCTCTCTCTCTCTCTCTGTCTCTCTTCAGGCTCTCCTTGCCTAGCCGAACAAGTTATTAGCCACATATATTATGCTAGATGTTGCTAAATTATCTAAATTGACAGGAGCTGCATAAACTAAAAGTAACTAAATACAAACATCTTGGCTGTCCCTATAAATATGCACACATGTGTATACACATGCGAGTGCGGGCAGCGCGCATTGGTCGTAAATTTGGCGTAACACGCGACGCGCTGCAATTTCTTTCGCACAGATTATAACTTATGAGACGTGCGCGAGAGCGAGAGGAGCATAGTGTGGGGTAGCTGAGTGAGTAGCCGTTGCCTCTATTATGTATATTACGCCAAATAGAATAGCAAGCGGGAGGGAGTGAGGCAGACTGTGTGTGTGTGTGTGTGTGTGTGGTTATGCTTGTCCGTTTCGCACATGCTGTCTGTGTGTAGTCTTATCAGAGACCACACGTTGCTCGGCACTCGCCAATGCCTTGGCATATTAACATTTATTTTTCACAGTCATTTTGACTGCGGTGACAACACAGCACAAAAATTTTACTGCTGCAAATAAAAACTGACAGAAGACAAAAAGCAAGAGAAACGAGAAAGGGGAAGAGGAAGAAGAAGAGTTGCATAAACCGCAAGCACAGCTGACAGCGTATCTGCGATATAGTGTATATATATATATATGTATCTGTGCAAGTGTCGATTCTTCTGACTTTTGCTTAATACCCGGACCGAAGCAGCCACGATTTATGATTTATGCATATTCCACTGTGAAATCTATTGAGAAATCAGTGACAGGCAAAATATGCACACTCGCTCTCTCTCTCTCTCACACACACACACACTGTGTATAAGGCGCTTAGCAAATGGAATTGATGCATTGCACGTCAAAAATTCCCTTTTCCATAGTTGCCATTGCCATTAGCACCACATACATATGAAAAGTCATTCAAAGACTTTGCCAGCATGCGCAAAAATACTTTACATGGTCAGCAGCAACTTCTAGCAAATTCAATTCAAAGCGCAGCTGATCATTTACTCATTTGGCTACTCAATGCGGCCTTTTCTGTATAGTTTAGCGTGAGAGTGAAAGAGACGGCTAGTGCTCGAATGAGCTGCACTCTCAGTTGGACCAATTAGAAGTTAAGCTGATCAGCGACTCTGTAAATCACTCTCTGCCTTGCTTAGCGTGAGTGCGAAAGGGACGCCTATACGCCTAAGCCAATTACCAGCTCATTTGCCAATGGGCGACGATCAACAGCGCTGTGGTTGCGCTTGTTTTTGTTTTCAATGCAATTTAATGCTCTTGTACGCACACACACATGCATGCTGACATATGCAAATGCGTTTATGCGAATGCCTGTCAACATGGCTGCCAGCTGAAAGCAGATTTGTTGCCAGAGCAAGGAAAGTAAATGCACGCAATTAGAAAATGTTGCTAAACTAGTAAAGGAAAGGCAGTTTTAATATGAAGCAGACAGTTTTGTAGGTATATTTCTGTTTGTGACCAAAAGAAGTCAAAAAGTACCAAAAATGTTGCCTACATCTGGGAGCACTGCATGGCAAAGTGCATGCGCCTATGCAAATACTTCACTATTCCACAGCTCGCCCTCTCACTCTCACTCACGCCATTTAGCTGAATTGGATTTGGCGTGACGTCACGCTCGCAGCCTCTATTGCATTTGCACTTAACAGATGCAAAAGCAAACAATTTGATTAGCGCACGGGCAAACATTTGATTAGTGAGTGTTGTGAGTGTTGCGAGTGTTACGCGCACGGCAGCTTTGACCTTTGTCCTTGCCTGCGACACCTGCTGCTGACAGCGACACAAGAAGCAAAAGGGAAAAACAGAGACGAGGAAGGAGGGAAAAAAATGTAAAAGAAGAAGAGCGAAACCTCTGTCAAGGATAACACATTTGTGTGTTGACATGCAGCAGCTGCTGCTGCTGCTGTTGCTGTCACTCACCCACACACACGCACACTTTTACCGTTAAAGAGCGACACACAAAAAGCAAAAAGCAGCAGAGAAAACTGTTGCGAAAGGCCTCGCGCAAACACGTAAATAGTTTAGCAAGGACACACACCCACACACACACACACACACCCACACACACACACACGCATTTCATTGAATTTGTGCTGGCACAATGAAGATGACATCAAAGCGTGGCCGTGGAGGGGGAAATTGGCGCTTGAAAGGGAAACACAGATAAAGCCAAATACGGTAGCAAATTTGCTATGGGAGCTGCTGCGTGGGCGTGGGGGCGTGCCACTGGCTAAGGCATTTATAGAAAATTTCCACAAGCGCAACTCAAATAAACTGCTTGAATGAAAGTGTGCCGAGCGAGGGGGAATCATATACCAATAAGCATGATGGATATAGATACATCCAACTATCTCGCCCGCTCTCTCGCTCTCTCTCTCTCTCTCTCTCTCTCTCTCTGGCCCGCTAGGCACCCGTCTCTGCTTCAGCTTGAATGCCTGTCGCCTTTGCATAACAAATGTTAGCAACATGTTTCCATAATGAGCAGACGCCGAATGGCTCCAACCAAGCCATCGATAGCTAGAGATGGTCAGATAACAGATATAAATAGATGTATACTATATACATACATATATCAATAACTAAATTTGATATTAATTTCAATATATATTTGTGCGTATGCCAAGTATGAAATCTATTTAATTATATTCTGTTGCTAGAGATGAGCAAATGACAATAGCGCTGTATCGTATAAAGTATATGTGAGGATAGGTAAATAAAATATGGAACTTACATAAAGTTTACTAAATAACTGCTTAGAAAGGGTTTTTTATAAGCATAGGAAATGCTTCGATAGCTTAAATTGATATAATATATCGATAACTAGAAATTCTAATATCATACTATATATTTCTAATATATATTTAATTTGTTATGCACACAAAAATAATACACTTGTTTATCGAATAGACTTATCGATTACATTTATCGATTACATTTATCGAACACGTTTATCGAATATACCAATTGATTATATTTATTGATATTACTTTTATAATATATATATATTTATCGATTATATTTATATCAAATTTTTTATCTATTGTGATATCATTTATCGATTGCACTTATCGAATATGTTTATTGTGCTTACTTATTATGTTTAACTATACCACTTGTCGAATATATTCATTTATCGACTACATTCATCAAATATAGTTATCGATTACTTGTATATCGATTAAACGATATGCACATATATCTATATATAAATATATGTACAATTTTTTATCTCTTGCAATAGATATATTAGCCCTTACCATAAACACAAAATAAACTCAACAAATTTGATGTCCACTTCTTTTCGATATATATCGATATATTGTAAATTTGACTATAATTAATAAAATTTCTAGTTCACTTAATATTTATATAACTGAGCTTAAATTTCTAGTAGTTCTATATACTAATATCGCATATTCTCATTCGATATCAATTGCGATAGTTTTTAGTTGACATCACTATGCGCTCTTGACACTCCTTGCCACGATTGAGCAATACGCTGGACATCTCTAATGTCCCAACGCCACTTCTCCCACGCCCCATCACGCCCTCTCGCCCCCTCTGCATTGCCTGCTGTTTGGCCTTTGGGTCTCAGCCCTTTATAATGGCATCGCGTCTGTGTCTCTGACTCCAATGCCAACTGTGACTGTGACTGCGACGCCGACGGCGACTGCGGCTGCGACAGTGTCCCAGCTCCAAATTAATCGCTTTCCACAATACGGTTGGCATTCGGGCCCCCCGAGCTGCCGTCCCGCATTGTCTCTGTGTGTGCGCCTCATTTGTTATGGTCATTTGCATAAATAAGTCACTGGCAGCGGCATTTTGGACCAGTCGAGAAAACCACTGAACAACTGGACAACGGGACACAGGAGAATACAATGCCCCAGGGGCAGGAGCATGACGGACGTGGGGACCTACAATTGAGCGGAAATTGTGTGAATAACTTGATGAATGCTGAGGCCGTCGCGTCGAGTTGGTTGTTTCATCATTTGCTTCGCTTGTTTTCGTGTTTCATCTCCACACTCTCTGTCCTCCGCCGCCCACCTACGACCGTAATCGATTGCTGTAGGTCAGGGCATGAGCCGTCAAATCCTAATCATATCATGCCCGCTCTGCGGTCTTACTAAACGATAAGGACCAAAAGTCACTCGATTATGGTGTAAACACAGTAAAGCCTGCTTAACTTGATCAGTGTCAAATGGTGTCTGGGTGTCTGGGGGTGAAAAGCTTCCGGGAAAACTATTTGGCAGCTTTTCTTTATGTCCTGCCGTAACTACTTTATTAGCTTGCTGAGCAGGCATAGCAGCTCATGTGCTTAACGATTGTCTGTTGATGGCTATCGAGGCTATTTGCCTGATTGGCTGGATACAAAGCTATTGATAACACAGATACGCTGAGACATATGATATAAGATCTGTAGGAGCTTGTTTTATACTCTTACTGAACTCAGGTCTTAGCCAGGCTAGCTTAGTCTAGGTCACTTTTCTCACCTGCATAGTATGAGAAGATACCAATTCCACTGAAGCCGAAAAAAGTCCTCTTAACCTTAGCGTGGCTCTATCTCGGGTATTATTAGGCCGATTTCGGGAAGATATGTCTTGTTCGACTCGTTTTCAGCACGGCTATCGATTGGCATTCAAAATTTGGATTTTTGAAATTTTGCGATTTTTGTCAAAAATGTGATGTAACCCCTTATCATTTTTGTGAAAATCGGGTCGAGTCAAAAAAATGGAAAAAAGTCACGATATTCCAACTTTCACTGAATACAACTTTGGTATTTTTTATCCGATTTACGGATATTATACCTTTTTAGATGCGTGTGGATTCGGAGTGTAGATAGTTATTCACAGATTTTCCCTGCTTCAAAAACTTTTCCTAATAGTTAATTGAAGCCAAAAAAAGACCTCTTAACCTTAGCATGGCTCTATCTCGGGTATTATTAGGCCGATTTCGGGCAGATATGTCTCGTTCGACTCGTTTTCAGCACGGCTGTCGATTGGCTTTCAAAATTTGGATTTTTGAAATTTTGCGATTTTTGTCAAAATCGGGTCGAGTCGAATATGTTGAAAAAATTCACAGTTTCTGAGCTTTGACTAATCGAAGCTTTAGTATTTGTGATTCGATTTATGAATGCGGAGTTTCTATAATTATCCATAGATTTTCCGTGCTTCAAAAACTTTTCCTAATAACCCATTGAAACCGGAAAAATGCCTCTTGAACTTAGGAAGCCCCGCACTTTGACTGACTACAACTTTGGTATCTTTTATCTGATCTACGGATATTATACGTTTTTAGATGCGTGTGGATTCGGAGTATCAATCCCTGTACACAGATTTTCTCTGCCTTAAAAAATTTTCTTAGTAATCCAATTTTAATATTTTTATTCGATTTAACTTTGTAATTTTCTTGAAATTGATTGAAATGCTTTCTATATGCTCTCCATCAAATGGTCCTAAGGATGTCTCCGAGTCGTGTGCTGTCGTCTCTCAAGCTTCCTTTAATCAAATTCCAAATTAGTTTCAATTTCTTAAACAGTTTTTGAAATTTCCGTAACAGCTTTCAACTTCCTAACTTCCGCTCCGACTGTGTCTTATTCTCTCTCTCTCTCTCTCTCTCTCTCTGTCTCTCGCACTTCCTTCACATATCCTTGCATGCACCATTTGTTTGACGGCAGCAAAGAGCAAAAAACAAGCAAATTTAGGTAAACAAAGCCCAAACAGTGTTTGTCCTTGAACGGGCAGAGGGTCCAACTGCTGCTGCTGCTGCAAGGATGCGTGACAATATGCCGTTTAATTATACGCAGCGACCCTTTTTGCAGCTGCGCGTTGTCCTGCTCGTCCTTGTTGTTGCTGTGATATCACACACACATTTTAAAAGTCAATTATCCGCACATAACGCACATCGTTGACATGCTGGAGCTGGAGCTGGAGCTGGCGCTGGAGCTGGAGCTGGGGGCCGGCTTGCCGAGTCCTTGCCATATCCTTGCCACGCGTCAATTTTGGCGCGCGCTTTTTAAACTTTCTCCAAAGTGATGGCAGCCACCAGCCAGCAAGGGGCAAAAAGTTTATTATTTTTTATGAGACGGCGCCTTGGCATGCGAGCAGCGAGCAGCTCCTCCTCCTCCTCCTCTTCCTCGCTGCCCCATCCCATAAAGAGTAGAAGAATATACAAAAATGCCGCTGTGTGGCAACCTGCGCGCCCTCGACCCGAGATTCGATAATAATACCGATAATAACATAATCCGCCAGCTACACGAGTAGTTTAGGTCTGCGCTAACGAGCAGACGCGGCATGCCTCAGGTTGCTACTTGAGGGGGCAGCAAAAGAAAAGGAAACAAGGAAAGAGCGGGAGGGCGGGGGAGGCGCTTTGAGCTAGCAGAGATGTATTTGTCTTTAAACTTAAAGTAGCCTACACCAAGGCGGCACCTACACTCGTCGCTAGAGACTTCAGAGCCAACTGCAAGTGAGTTAGGATCTCGGACTTCAATAGTTTCTATATGAAAGTTATCTTATGCCATCTTAAGGCTATCTGCTATCTGACTTTATTTTCACAGTCATAATAATGACAATGCTAATGACAAATGCAGATCACATTGATGCAATATCAATTGCTAAATCAATCAGCTGCTCAGAGTGGCCCACGATAAGAGTCCTTTGCCGGCATCTGCTCGGCTCGTAAATGTTTAAAGTAAGTTTCTCACATGCTCAGAATCAATCAGAGTCCGCAAATTGTGTGCTTCAGGGTTCGTAGTTGCTCAATGAGTGCAAAGGAAGCAAGGGAAACTTCACTTATGTACGAGTACTTATTGAGAGTTATGCTGTGCGAGGAGCGAGCAGGCGAGAGGGCGGCCTGGGGGGGGGGGGGCCTGAGGGGGGCAGGCAGGCAGGCATTTGCCATGTAATTGGCTGCAATTTGCATAACAATTCTGCGACTGTTTTGCATAAGTCCTGCGACGATGCAACATAATAACGGAGGCAGCACTTATTTTCACATTAGAAATTCCTTTTTGGTCCTGCCCGGGCGAAGGACATGCTGCGGCAGCACCAGCTGCGCGCCGAGACGCAGCCTGAGACTGTGACTGTGACTGAGGCAGAGGCAGAGGCAGAGGCAATTATGTGCTTCGCTTGAGCTGCACCACTTGGCACACACACCACACCGTTGCGATACAAAACTCAAGATGCAGCCTCGTAAAAGTCACAGCCGGAAATGCAACGGCAGGAAAATCAAGTAGGAGTAGGGCAGTTGGCAGTGCCCGACTATGAGACACCCTAACATTTTCATATCTGACTATTAATGAGGGGCATTAAGTAAAGCTAGGAGTCTCTGTGAGGCCTACACTAGGTTTACAGCGATATTGATAGTTATCGACTTGAACGATTTATCGATAACAATTAAACTTCTTATACAACATCGATACTTATTGCTAAGAAACTTGTTTTTGTTATGCATAGAGAGTATGAGTGTGGGCTCTTGCCTAGATATGCCATAACATCAATAGTTATCGACTTCAGAGATGTATCGATAACACACAAACTTCTTAAATATGTAAAATATGATTGAAATAAAATCAGGAATTGAGATGACCTTTCAAACGCCTACCTAGCAGCGATATTTATCGCCTCTTAGACACTCATCGATTAATCGATAACAAGCATATTTCTGCCATAGAGCATACGCTGCACAAAGGATATCGAATCACATTGGCAGGCTCGTTCGACCCTTATTTAAGTATTTCCCATGTGCAGGGCATGCGAAATGAAGGAAAATCTCTGGTAACGGTAAAAATGCAGCCATTTCCTTGGGCCCAGCAGCAGCAGCAGCTGTAAAACTGCAAAAACAGAGCACAACCGAAATGCTATTTGAGCTAGCAGAAACGGAAGTGCGCCGCATTTGGCTCAACAACTGCACATGTGTGTGTATGTGTGTGTGTGTGTGTGTGTGTGTGTGTGGTTTCAACCACCCTCTCTGCCCCCGCCTATGGTTGGCTGCAAGTCGACTTTGCCATAAAAGTTATCAAAATTGAAATTTTATTTAAAAAGTTTCTCGCTTTGCCCTCGTCTGCATGCATATGCACTCAAGAAGTTTATAAGATCTACTTTAATAATGTCGAGTGCATGATTTATATACCCCCAGAACACACACACACACGCACACACACACACCCTCTCTGAATGTCTACCACATTTGTGGTTGCAACAGAGAAAAAATCTCATCAAGAGAAATTAAAACTTAAACACAAAGCATTGCGGCGGCTGGGCTAAATAAATGACGATGACGTTGATGAAGTTGAGTGGATGTGGGTGTGTGGGCGTGGCCGTGGGGGGGGTGGGCGCTGTAGCCGAAGCGCTGCAGCACCTTTTGGACTAGACACTAAAAGCATTTCCCTGAAATACGCGACAGAGCCACAAAGCATTCAACAATTTCGAGCTATTACGCTTGATTGAGTTTACCTGAGCGCGTACACTCAGCGAAAAAAGAAGTGAGCCGAGCAGTGGAATTTAAATAATGTGCCAATTGCGATATGCAGCTGAACATAATTATATGGCAGAGATGTGAAGTGCTCTTCGGAAAAAATTTTGGCTGCATTTTGGCTGCAGAAATAATTCTTGAAAATAGATTTTTGAAGAAAAAAAAAAAACAAAATTGACACTCAATTAAATCGTATCTTAAAGTTTATTTTTCACTTAATATATAATATATATTAGCATATTTTTATTGAATTATTTTGAATGAAAAATAAATAACTAAAGTCTGATTATGTTTTGGAATTAATAAAAAAAAAGATGTGGAAAAATTAGAGTTTCTTTATTTTAATACATTTTTATTTTTAATTTTTTTTTTTATTTTTTGTGGAAAAATTAGTGTTTTTATATATTTACATACTTTTTTATTTTTTTTTATATGTGGAAAAATTAGAGTTTCTATATTTACTATGTATTTTTATTTTTTCATTTTTTTTATTTTATGTGGAAAAATTAGAGTTTCTACATTTACATATATTTTTATTTTTAATTTTTTTTTCATTTTATTTTTTAAAAATTTATTTCATTACTCGCTTTGTTATCAGAGACTCTATAGTGCATTTATCACTTAAATTACTTAAACTTATTGTGGACAGGTACGCCTGTATGAAACATAAGCATCCAACGGGACTCCGACCGGGGCGCTCACAGCTTCCAGGCCGCCTGCTTTCTCACTGGGTCACACCCGGCCCCTATTTTTCAATTTAAATAAATATTTTTAAAATATTTTAATTTTTATTTTTTAAATATATTTATATTCTTGCATTTTATTTTTTTTTAATTCTTGCACCTTTTTTTAATTTATAACACATTTTAATAATTTTTATTTTTATTATGTAATTTACTAAATAGTACAAACTTATATATTTAAATATTTTAGAGTACCTTATTTCTTTTATACTTATTATACTCAATATCTAGTTCATTTTAATTTTCTCACATCGTTTTTTCGAGTGTGCTCAGTGCCCTGTCCCTCGATTTCATTGCCAGGTAGCTAGCCAAAAAAAAAAAGAGAAGCAGAATGTATATATACTAAATTAATCAAAATGTAATGCGCTGGGCCTATGGCAACGGAAGAACAAGAGGCAGCAGCAGAAGCAGGAGCTGGTCCCCCGAAAATTAAGCTAATAAATTCACAAAAATGAGTTCGACGCTTAATTTGCCATGAGCATTTTTCATTTTATTTCGCGGCCTCGCGCTAAACTCGGCCTAAGCCACACGAAAACCGAAATGTTTCACACAAAAGCCAGAGCATAAAATAAACAAACAACAGGAAGAAATGAAAACAGAAAGAAAACGAAAATAAAAAAAAAGAAAAACGAAAACAACAAAAGGAAACAAGTGCACAAAACTGGACGAAGGAAACAGCAGGCAGGATACGTCCAAAACATGGCGAGGGCCGAGCCACTTTTAATGAACCGAACCGCGATTGTTGACTTCGAGATGCTCTCCGCAGCTATTTCGCTTCGAATGACTGAAATAAATACCCAAATAAATATAAATAAAGCCAAGTATGGCTGAGAATAGCCTTAGAGGACTCTCGATTATTAGCCAAATTATGATAAAAATATTTTGAGCCATTTTTTGAGAGTTGCGCAGGAATTTGTGGAGCGTGGAAAAGTATTTTTAGTTTATTTATTATTTTAATGATAATTTTAATTTAAATGGGAATTTAAATGTGCTCAGACTCAAATTCAGTTATATACCAAGAAAGAACATCTTAAATATTATTATTAAAAAACTTTTTTATGAAGAGACTAAGACTTAGAGCAAACCTTTATGCTGCAAGGCAGTTAAAATAACTTATTAAATTTTTTATATCAATATTAAATATAATAAAACAAAATATTTATTATACTAGATTAATAATACATATTTTAAGTATCATTAAAAATTAAAAAGCTAACAAATTTCGAATATCTCAAACATGTAACTCATATGTCTTCAACATATATCATATACATCATATTACTATATATCATTATATAAGAATATCATATATACACTATAAATCTTTCACACAACATCAACAGATTTCATTCATTATTAAAGTTTCCTCCCAGGAATCCGCCATCAAAAGCCATAAACAAAGCTCAAATACTTTTATAGCCAAACAACAAATATCAAATACTCCTATATACTTTCAGATATACCCTACCTATTTATAGCATTGTAAATTAACAAAGTATGGCGGCAGTTAATTTACATAAAGTGGAAAATATTTTGTTTTCGCTTCTGCCTTACGCCTTATAAATCGCCCTTAATTCACTGCGCTCTCTCTCTCTCCCTCTCTCTCTCTGGCTGCCTCTCTATTCACTTGTCTCTTTATGCTTCCATCCACTTGCAGACTTGACTTTCGGCCGGGTCACGGCATTTACGATCTGCAAATTAAGAACACCTCCTACAATCGGGACAATGGACGATTCGAGTGCCGCATCAAGGCCAAAGGCACCGGGGCCGATGTGCATCAGGAGTTTTACAACGTGACAGTGCTAACGGCCCCACATCCGCCAATGGTGACGCCCGGGAACATTGCGGTGGCCACCGAGGAGAAGCCACTCGAGCTGACCTGCAGCAGCATTGGCGGCTCACCGGATCCCATGATAACGTAAGGGCGCATAATAAATTAAAGTTCATATTACTCGTTTTTTTTCGGACGGGGAGAAAAAACTCTTTTGATTTTTGTTTTAATGGTGGGGTAAATACGCTTGCAGAATGAGCAGAGGTAATTCATTTGAATGGTATGTAACACGTGAAGGGGTCCAGGTATAAACAGTATAACAGTATGACAGTATAACAGTATAACAGTATAACAGTATAACAGTATAACAGTATAACAGTATAACAGTATAACAGTATAACAGTATAACAGTATAACAGTATAACAGTATAACAGTATAACAGTATAACAGTATAACAGTATAACAGTATAACAGTATAACAGTAGAACAGTATAACAGTATAAATGTATAACAGTATAACAGTATAACAGTATAACAGTATAACAGTATAACAGTATAACAGTATAACAGTATAACAGTATAACAGTATAACAGTATAACAGTATAACAGTATAACAGTATAACAGTATAACAGTATAACAGTATAACAGTATAACAGTATAACAGTATAACAGTATAACAGTATAACAGTATAACAGTATAACAGTATAACAGTATAACAGTATAACAGTATAACAGTATAACAGTATAACAGTATAACAGTATAACAGTATAACAGTATAACAGTATAACAGTATAACAGTATAACAGTATAACAGTATAACTATATTTACAGAAGCTGCGTATACACAATATACTTAAGCAGAAAGAAGTACGCAAATAAGTTATCCTTAAGCACTGTTTAATGTCCTGTAAGCTTCTCTCAGTTTTAAGCTCTCTGCAAGCGTATTTTGACTTCGACTTACCGATAATTTAAAATATATTTTTTTCGCAATACTTTTTTTCATATAAACATTCTTTTTTGGGGGGAGTGAGGGGCGCTCGCAGCTGTCGTCGACGTTGTGGTCAGCGACAGTTTAAGCACATCCGGCGGCAAGTAAATCACTTAACTGGTCGCCTTCATTAATAATCCCAGCCGGCACATGCCTTCTTTTTTTTCGGCACTAAATCGCTGTCGCTCTCTCTCTCCCCCTCTCTCTCTTTCTCTCCCACTCTCTCTCAATCTCTCCGTCTCTATTCTTTATGTTGCAGCTGGTTTCGAGAGGGCAGCAAAGTGCCATTGCAGTCGTACGCGCTGAAGGGCGGCTCCAAGAACCACTACACGAATGCGACGCTGCAGATACTGCCCCGACGGGCGGACGATGGTGCCAAGTACATATGCGTCGTTTGGAATCGTGCCATGCCCGAGGGCCATACGCTGGAGACCAGCGTAACGCTGAACGTCAACTGTAAGTACCAAACGGGTAGGCGAAGGGCGTAATTGGGGAGCCCTTCGAAATGGAGCCAAAGGAAAATAGTGAAATAGTAAGAAAGAACTGTCTGCCATAGACCCCGAAATTTATGACCTGTCCAACAATACTAAAACGGGGCTCTTTTTTCTTACTCTCCACTTTTAGTGGTTCTTAACAATTTTGTTGCGGCTTTTTGTTATGAAGTGAAGCATATTTACGTTCGCCCGATGATATATGCTTCGCATGTGTGCCAGAAACAGAATCCAGAAGTGTATCAATATATATTTGGAGGCAGAGAAGAGGGGGAGAAGTGGGGGCAGGGGCGTGAATTATATACGTTGGATAATTGCCAGATTGAATAGGGGTCTATAAGGCAATATAGGCTTACTTAGGTGTAGGGGTTATGACTTTTGCGTTCAATTTTGATATTGTATTCATGGTGACTGTAGGCTGTCCCAAAAGTCACGCAAGAATCAATGGGTGTCCCAAAAGACACGCAAGAAGTAATTTTGATAGACAACACAGGTTTATAATTAAAAATTATAAATTTTTTATTGATTTATATAGTATACGTTGTTGGCTTGTGTATCGTTAAATTTTTAGCATACCTGAGCTCTCAGCCGGTTTTTTTACTACACAAATTTAGCAGTATTAAAATCTTGCATGAACTTTGGGACACCCTATATATCCTGGATGTAAGTCATAGCAACAACATTTGCTCAAGTCTAGAGCTAAAGATTTTCATATACTGAACGCCTTGAATATTGGAATTCAGCTATAACAGAATATTACATATGATTAAAATAGCAGGTGAAGGTAGGGTGAAGGTATCTCCTAGTCTAGCACTCCCAACTTTTTGCCTCTTACCTCGATCTCTTTCTCCTGTTAGCTGTTTCAGTTATGGCATATCTACTGATTATCTTTACAAAAATAAAAATATTTTTTTATACTATTTATTTTTATTTTCCTTTTCATAAGTCTTCATCGTGTTAACTTATTTTCCCAGCTAATTTCATATATTTTTCTTCTCAATTTCTATCAAATTCTTTATCAAATTTCTGCAAACTAAAGCTTCAGTTCTGACTACTATTTCGCAGCTACTATTTCTCTCGTCCTTGCGCACACTTCGAGTGCCTCACGTTGCACTATCTCTTGCAGGCACACTCCCACCCACTCTATTCCTCTCTCTTTCTTTCTCGTTTAACAATTCTCTCTTTTATTTTATATTTTTTCTCTATTTGTTGTCGTTGCTCTCTGTGAGTATTTTTCGTAATTAAATGCTGCAGTTTGTTGTACAAATGTTGGCTGTCCAGTTGTCGCATGATCAACGTGACCCAAAAGCCGCGCACATGACAGACCCATAAAGTGTCTGGCTGTCCCACACACACACACACACACACACACCCCTCTTGATTGTTAGTTATTGGTTTCCACGAGAGCAGAGCAAAAGCTGCTCCTGCGGCAACGAAGGCGACTCAAGAAGACTCAAGCTGTTATATTAGCTGACAAGTCTTTAGGGAAACTACACACATATGTGTGTGTAGGTATGTGTGTGTGTGTGTGTGGATGTGTGGACATGGCAACCGTTATAACCGGTTTACCATTTTAGCATTATTAAATTTCATGCGGCGGCCCACGCGGCGTATGCGTAATAAACTTGTCAAGTTAGTTGCATTTAATAAAAATCACTAAAAATGACAACAAATGAAATCTGCATAAAATTTATGCAATCAAACGGAGTAACAGTTAGGACTTATAGCCAAGCTAAACGGAAAAGGAGACTCCCTCTCCCTCTCTCTCTCTCTATGTGTGTGTGTAGGCTGTGGTGTGTGTGGTGCGCGCAAATATATTCATAGGAAAACATAAATTGCAGTCATTTTTATGCGACACGCTGGATTTGTAGACGCAGAAGTAGACAACCAACAACAACAACAGCAACAGTAATACACGGCTGTGTGTGTCACATGCAGCGCTCTTATAACGTCAGCGTAACAAATATTTATAGTCCTTGCTATTTGGCACAGCCACGAAACCGAAAGCCAAAACAACTATCCAAGCAAAAGGCGAAGAACGGAAAGGAAAAAAAAATAAGGCTTCAGTTACAATCAGCACTGAATGCTCTGTAAATGCCATAAAATACTAACGTGACTTAAGCAGAGGCTAACCAGCGCTGATACTAAATAGAGGTATAAAATATACGCAGAGCTTGAACTTTGCATGACATTATCTCGAGTATTATTTGACCGATTTCGGGCAGATATGTCTTGTTCGACTCGTTTTCAGCACGGCTATCGATTGGCATTCAAAATTTGAACTTGTGAAATTTTGCGATTTTTGACAAAAATGTGATGTAACCCCTTATCACTTTTGTGAAAATCGGGTCGAGTCAAAAAAATGGAAAAAAGTCACGATATTCCAACTTTCACTGAATACAACTTTGGTATTTTTTATCCGATCTACGGATCTTATACCTTTTTAGATGCGTGTGGATTCGGAGTGTAGATCGCTATTCACAGATTTTCCCTGCTTCAAAAACTTTTCCTAATAATCCAATGAAACCAAAAGAAGGCCTCTTGAACTTTGCATGACTCTATCTCGGGAATTATTTGCCCGATTTCGGGCAGATATATCTTGTTCGACTCGTTTGCAGCACGGCTATTGATTTGCATTCCAAATTTGGACTTTTAAAATTGTGCGATTTTGGTCCAAAATCAAAATTTCCTGTTTCCCAACCTTACAATTGTGGTATGGCTTTAAAATTATGTAAATTGTGCAAACTGTAAAGATAGTCCTCGGAGACGCTGCAAGGCTAATGACGAATTTGAAGGTATTAGAGAAAGCTGGTTAAAGTCGCCATTCGGACGAACCCAGTGCATAAAGCAGACGCTGGACAGACTCAAGACAGAGAGAAAAAAAACGAGACGAGAAGAATAAATGGAATATGAGAAAGCGAAGCAGACGCCAAATGAGAATTCAGGCTGAAGGCCAAGTTTGGACTCGTCTTGTAACACACACAGGCACAAATATGGCTGGCTGTGTGTGTGTGTGTGTGGGCGTTGGAGCAATTTTGGGTTTAGTATTTATGATGCTCATTTAAAATCCATTAGCAGCATAGGCCAGAGCACCACCAGCAGCAGCAGCAAATAAAGGCATAGACACGGACAGACTGCCATATATATGTATGTTCACATATATATATATGGATTAGATAATGTGTGTGCTGGGCTGTGGGCCAAAGTCAAAAGTGCCTCCAAGGTACGTTTAGCTGGGAGCCAAATGTGTTTTATGCCGGCCACAATGACTGGGCCGCCAGTGGACCCCGGCCCAAGGCCCATTGAGGGACCACAACCTGGCCAAGACGTTTAACAACAATTGAATTTAGAGCGCAGTTCAGCGCTTCGAACAGGCGGCAGGCAAAAAGTTAAAGTGTTAAGAGCTAAAGTTCAAGTTTTGTGGATATAAATTTGAAGCCAGCACAGAGAGGGAGAGTGTGAGAGAGAGAGAGAGAGAGAGAGAGAGAGAGCTGTATGAATGTATTTGGCAAGCAAAGACGACGTTGTCGCATGTCTAATGCTTGACTGTGATTGTGATGGATAAGCAATTGGCAATATTGGACACAGAAAACACACACAGAGAGAGAGAGAGAGAGAGAGAGAGAGAGAGAGAGAGAGCTCTGTGTGTGCTGACAAATGGCAAAGCAATTTTTAATTGAAAATGTTTGCATGGATTCTTGGCAATGTGATGCGAGCCATATACATATAGCAGATACCCAGCTCGGGCTGCTGTTGATCTTTGTGTGCATTGCGTGTTGTGCCTGCATTTGATTGATTTATGCGACTGCAAAGCCGCTGGCTAGCAAAAAACAGCTGGCAACAAACATAACAAGCTGAAAAACCCAACTGGACACAGACAAAATCTTTGGCCAGACGAAAAAAGGGGGCAAATAATATTCCAAAAAATAAACTTCCAATGCGTCATCGAGTGCTGACTCTGGACTGTCGACTCTCGACTCTCGACTCTCGACACTCGACTGCTGGGTGTTGAGTGTTTTATAACGTGCGCAAATCCATGCGAATGAAATTATTAACATTTTTTGGCAAACTCCGAGTCTCGTTGCGCCACTGAGCTGGCAAATTAAAAAGTGTTGCATACTTTCGCGCGCACAGCGAACTCACCTCGAAATATGGCTGGCAAATTGCGCATACGCAGCGTGGCCGCGCATAGCCAAAAGCCCAACAAACAACAACAAGTAGAACTAGGTGAGAGATGGCTCTACTCGCTTTTTGGGCTGTTTCTGAGTAAATCAGCAAACAGATACTCTAGCAAAGAGAGTAAAGTATAAATTATATGGAAATTTAAGAGGAAAAAGATGTAAAATAATTTAATTTGCTTTTGATATCATATATAATAATAATGAAAAAATAATAATTTTATAGTTTTTAATAGCAATAAAAATTGTATTTAATTAAAAATTATAGAAAAGTAGCAAGAGCTTTATTTATATTTATTAATTAAATAATTTTATAAATAATAATTAAATAAACTAAAATAATAATAAAAATTAATTTTGAAATATATATAAAAATTATTAAAATTTAAAAAATATATAAAAAATATTAAAAACTTGTTATTATATATTTTTCATATTATTTTTTATATTTTTATGAATTAAATAAAATTCTATGGAAACTTATTACAAATTATTCCATTCAGAGGTTTATTAAAGTCTAAAAAATACATAGCAGCGCAAAGTGTGTAAGGAACAAATGGAATCGAACAAAAAAGGGAATAAGCTAAAGCACTGTCTACAAACTCTCAATTTTAAAAATTAATAATTTTTATAGATATAAAATAGGTATAATAAAATGTTAGACCGCAAAAAACTGGCTAAACTCAGCTCTTATCTTCAGCTTTCCCTTTGATTTTAGTTTTTAAAAAGAATAAATTATAAATGTTGTTCATATTACAATTTAAATATTTAAATTTTAGTTCCCTTTTTTTATTATCTCTTGTTTAAGTCATAAATTAAACAAAAATATATATTAATTTTGCCACAGCTCTCTATGCCTTTAGCTAGACTCAGTTTGGTCTAGGACTTCAATTTCTCTTAAATAAGAACTCTTTGAATCGCATAAGCTGACTCGGCTCAATCAGAATTTGATGTTGCATTGCAAAAGCTTTTTTAGCTGAGGTAGAGAGTAAACAAAGCTGGGTTTTGATTGTTTTGCAGCCAGCTGAATGGGCTTAGAAATATTTAAAAATTGAAATAAAACTCAGCAGAAAGAGGATTATTCATATATTTTACATCATTTGATTTCATTTTCCTCCGCAATAATAATTATTAAATATTTGTTGAAATAGACCATAGACGTCATTGCTTCTGCCTCTATCAGCACATGCATTTTCTGACATTTACTACTATTTCACATGGAGAGAAAGAGCTGTAAATAGACCCATTCCACATCATTCGCAGACAAAAACTATTTTCAATTTAGGCTAGTTAAACATACACGAAATAGATGAAAGCGTTTCGGCTGCAGTTATGCCGAGAGTAGTATAAATATTTGGCAAATCTCTCGCGCTGGCATGCGTTACACGAGCCATAACAAAATAATTATGCCCCGCCGGCGGAACTGTAGCCAGAAAACACGAGCAAATGCTAGAGAGCGACGCGTGGCATCAACTTGGCACAGTTTTCAGGCGCTTTGGCGGCTGGCACGTGCGCGGCACGTTTTCACATATTTTCAGTTGCCAGCCAAAGCGAATTGCACTAGAAATTCAAAAATATGCAAGTCTGTGTGCGTGTGTGTGTGTGTGTGTGTGTGTGTGTGTGTGCACCTGCGTTGCTGTTGTTGTGGGTGTGATTGCCTGTGCAGAGCGCGTGACTTTTGTGCAGTTGCATGCGGCTCACGTAATAAAGCCTGCCTCCATTTGCAGTGCGAGTCCTTGGCCAAAAAAAAAAAAAGCGACGTAGACAAACAGGACTCATGTGTCGTGGCCTGCTGAAGTGGAAACCAAAGCCGTTGAAAATACATTTCAATTTGAATAAGGAACAACGAAGGAAAAAAGCTGAGCGCTGAACGCTGCTTGATGTCGCCGCCCGCGGATTCGGTTCACAGTGTCAACTCACTCCAGGTGGCATGCAAATGCAAGCAATGCCTCTATCTCTCTCTCTCTCTCTCTCTCTCACTGTGTGTCTGACAATAATGCGCATTAGCGTGAAATTTCTTGGCACGAATTCCGTTGCGACAGCTGGCAAAGTTCCATTTGTGTGCGCTGGTCAAACATTTGCATAGCGCGCTTGCTTTGATTCGATTTCAAGTGCATGCCTATCGACGCGCGATTAATTATCGATCAATGTGACAGGGGAACAATGTGTGTGTGTGTGTGTGTGTATGCAAATGTAGTCTTGGCTGAAAGCAGCAGTTTAATTGCTTTGCTGCGCTGTCAAGTGCATGTTTTAGTGATAAATAGTTATCGATTGTTGCCAGTAACTATCGATAGCTTGATAAAGCTTAAGCCATAAATATAGATACTATAGGCCAATAATAAACTCAAATCTCTATCAATTAGTTAGTTTCAATTGGCTTGGAATTGCTCATATGCAGTTTATCGATTAATTATCGATATATTTTTGAAAAATCGATATTTATTTAGGCTTTAGTTTATATATACTGCTAATGAAAAGGTCAAAACAACAACAATATTTTATTACATCAAATAAAAATCGATAAACGATAACAATGGGTGCTGAAATAAGCTCTACTTTCCACACCTTTTAAGCTTTGCGCGCATTAAGCTTCATCAAAAGCGCAAGTTAGCTAGATATTCTTCAATTCCATTCTTCCCTTGCTCATCGCCTCAGCTCTCCTCCGTTATGCAACGATTAAACGCTTATCGATTCAACTGAATCAAAGTCGATTTAGTTATATCAATAAGCCGATTGACAGCTGCGAAAATTTTGTGCAGTGTATTTGAATATTTGATGCCACCGTACGACACCTTGACTAACGAAATTCGTTGGCTTACATCCTTGAGGCAGCTAAACTATAGCAACGACAACAACAAGGACTCGCTGGGCGTCTCAGTTGCCAGGTCGCCCTGTTATTGCTTGCCAATATCGGAGACTCTCTGTGTGTGTGTGTGCAGCGGCGGGTCTGCGGCTTGTCTTTTTTGATTATGCCATTGCCAAAGGCAAAAGGCAAAGTGCCAAAAAAGCAAAGGACACAATCCGGGCGCAAAAAGCATTTTGCTGGCCAACGAGGAGCCAGAGGAGCTGGCTTGGTAGCCGTAGGGAACGATACAGACACGTGCTAATGCCGCACACAATTGCAATTAGTGTCAGTGTGCTGGCATCCTGCTCCTGCTCCTGCTCTCTGGCTGGCTGGCTGGCTGGCTGGCCAAGCTGGCCTGCATTCCAGCCACATTTGCATAGACGCTCGACAAAGAAATGCTGCTGTGCTTTAAGATTTGAGCCAGCAGCGCTTTCTCAGTTTACTTTAAACTCATTTCACCTGTTTCTCTCTCTCTCTCTCTCTCTCTCTCTCTCTCTCTCTCTCTCTCTCTCTCTCTCTCTCTCTTGGCCATTTGAATGAATGCAACATTGTGAAATTTCAGCTGGCAGCTTTAAGTCAAATTATCTGCTATAAAAGTTTGTGTAAAATGTTTTCCTTTGCAACAGCTGCTGCGGGTGTGGGCGCGTACTTAACAGCTTTTGCGACAAAGCAAATTAATTGCTGCCCACTTTCAATTAACTTGCAGCAGCTCGACCCACTGCTGTGTGTGTGTGTGCAACCGCAAGTGTCGAATAAAAGTTTTGTTGTTGCAACAGCTGGCGCTGCCGCTGCCGCTGCCGCTGCCGCTGCTGCTGCTGTTGTTATTGTAGCTGCGACTGTTACAACGCAAAGCCAATTCAATTAATTTCAATGGCCATACATATGACACCTATGGACCGCTGCACACACGAGACTGCCGAGTGCCCAGTGCAGAGTCGCATCGAACTGGCCCAAAAAAGTAGGCAACACTTTTTTCCATAAGCAATGCAATCGCACGATAAACATTGACAGCCCAAAAAAAAATAGAGGGGGGCAGCGGCAATGCGAGTTGGGCAACTGACAACTGGTTGCTGACAATTGCACAGCGCAAAAAAACTGAAAAGAAAAGCAAATAAATGCACGAATGACAGCGGACCAAAGAGCTCAGAGACAAACCTATCAGTGAGGGGCTGGTTTGTAGCTAAAAGTGGGTGTTGTGTGTGTAAATATATATATTCATTAGCTGACTCTGTCAGAATTGCTTTCTATATCATATTTAAGAGAGCTTAAGACGGTCATGCAGATGCTTTGAGCAAGCGAAATGACTGCCAAAAGATAGTTCTAACCTAGCTTCAATGGATGAAATTTGTTGATGGCATTTTTCTAAGATATTTAAAAATATTTAAATATTTAATATTAATATTTAATATTTAAATATATTTTAAATAATTTTAAAATATTTTAAAAATATTTAAAATTTGTAAAACTATTTAAAAAAAAACATTTACAAATATTTTAAAATATTTTAAAAAACTTAAAATATTTTTTAAAATTATTTAAATACATATTTTAAATAATTTTAAATAATTTAAAAACATTTACAAATATTTTAAAATATTTACAAATATTTACAAATATTTGAAAAATCTTTAAAAATATTTATAATTATTAAAAGAAATATTTTGAAATATTTGGAAATATTAAAAAAATATTTTAAAATTATTAAAAAATATTGAAAAACATTTTCAAATATATAAAGGTACTTAAAAAATAAAAAAAAATATTTAAATATATATTTTACATTATTTAAAAATATTTAAAAGATATTTAAAAATGTATATATTTAAAAAAAATAAAAATATTTAAAAATATTTAAAAATAAAATATTTAAAAATAAAAATATTTAAAATTATTAAAAAATATTTTTTAAACTATAATACTATATTGAAGCCTCTAAATCTGTGATCCATTGAACTATTTCCTTCTTTTCCGAATGTATAACTTGATTAAATTGCCACTACGATAGCACAGAAATAGGTTTCATAATAAAATACACAAATTAAAACATAAAAATAAATAAACAAATAAAAATTGAGCCTCTACTAAACTTCAGTTATTTTTAAATGAGAAAAATTATTTTGAAACTGCTCAAAAACAGAATGAGCGCTGCCTTCAAGACACTTTCCGCTCAGTGAGTCGCTGGCTAACAGAAGTTGTTGCACATAAGCTCATTATACTCTAGATGGCTCAGAGAGGCACCTTGCTTGAGTCTCTTATTATTATATATTTTAATTATTATTTTCTCATACAGTATCAATAAATAAAATATCGCTGTCTCAGCAAAGTCTTTACTATTTCCATTTAAACGTTTGAGCAGACGCAGCGAAATATAATTTCAATATTTATTCAGCTGTTGGGCAGCGCCCGAATCGAAGGGGCTTATGTTTACATATACATGAATATATATCCATTATGAATGTGTGCGTGTGTTCATGTAGGTGTTGCAAGCACGCGCGGCGGAAGTCACGTGACGTGTTGTGTGACACGTACGCGACAGCAGCTGTAGTCAGCGAGCTGCAACAGAATCTGGTGTTTGCTGCTTCTGCTGCTGCTCCTCTTATTGTTGTTGTTGTTGTTGTTGTTGTTGTTGTAACTTTTCAATTTGGCCAAGATGACGATGATGATGATGAAGGTAGGTTGCAGCTTTAAGCAACGTCAAATGCAAATGCAAATGCCAACGCGACTCATTAAAATTACTCCAAGCAAAGTTGTGTGATACATCCTGCTTTCAGCAACAGGAACGAGGCTCGGCCCAGTTCCGGGTTAAATAATTTAATTTGGCTGCAAAATGGCCAACGGGCATAAGTAACGACCACGCGGCGTATGAGCAACGCGCAGTTTTATTTAACGCCCGCCTAACCGGAAGCCGGGACCTCGTTTGGCTCGTCGTGTAACAAGGCAGCAAGTGTAGATGGTGCAGCAGGAGCCGCGCCTGCTATGCTGAAGCGTAGGTCTACATGGGGTCGCACCTGGTATGTGCAGATGGGATCGCTGCTGCTGCTGGTGCAGGTGCAGGTGCAAGCGCAGGCGACGCATATTTCATGGCACTAATGTAGCCAGTCATAAAATCACAATGCGGGGCGACGTGGGCGTGCCAACATGCATGTGAACATTCAGCTGCGAAACGCCGAGCCCAGCGCCGGGGGACTGCCAACTTGCTAAAAAAAAAAATAGAAAAAGAAAAGCAAAGGGAACGAGTTAAAGCAGAGGCACGCAAAATAAAAAACGATTTGATATTTAGCAAGCTGCGAAGAAAACACTCTTAAAAATATTGCAAAAAAAAAAAAATGATAATTAAAAAAATAAAAGTTGCTGCTGACGAAGTTGGAAAATTTATAGAAAGAAATTAATTATAGAGTTTGTGAAAGAGTCATAAAATGGCTATATATATATATATATATATTAAAAAATAAAAAAAAAATTATATATTAATATGAATGATTAATAGTAAATATCTAAAGATTATATTGCGTAAAATAATTAAATAAACATAATAAAAAAATGATATATTTTTATATAAATTTAAATTGAATATTAAATTTAAATATTAATATATTAAAAAAAAATAAAAAATTCGTAAATATCTAAAGATTATATAGCGTAAAATAATTAAATAAAAATAATAAAAAATGATATATTTTTATATAAATTTAAATTGAATATTAAATTTAAACATTATTGTATTAAAAAAAATTAAAAAATTATACAAAAATATGAATGATTAATAGTAAATATCTAAAGATTATGTAGCGTAAAATAATTAATTAAAAATAATAAAAAAAAAATTATACATTTTTATATAAATTTAAATTGAAATGCTCTACAGTGCAGCCCATGCCCAGGCGAATATATAAGAATTGAAATCGCTTTGAAGCGGTCCGCCACTTGAGCTCTGGCAAAAAAGGTGTCAAAATCATGATACCTTCAGCGGGGACGCGCATAAATAAAATAGCATAAGAAAATTTAATAAATATATATATATATATAAAAACCGGATGAAAAATGAAAAATTGCGCTGGGAACTTACTTCATGGCGAATGTCAGCAAGTTTTTTCCTCTTTTTCTTTTTTGCCGGGGGAGCCTCCCGTGTGTGTGGGGGGTGGGTGGCTCGATGGGTGTGTGGCAGCAACACCCAGCAGCGTGAAACTGCATGGCTGGCTGGGCATGAAAATGTCAAAGGGGGTAGCCAAATGAGCAGCGGCAGGGGCGGAGCCAAGCGGGGCTGGCCAAGAGAGGGCCGCCATCTACGACCAGTTGGGCAGCATGTGTTGAAAAGCAAAACGGAACATTTTTTTGCTTACTTGTGTGTGTGTGCCGGTGTGTGTGTGTGTGTGTGTGTGTGTGTGTGTGTGTGTGTGTGTGTGTGTGTGTGTGTGTGTGTGTGTGTGTGTGTGTCCCAGCTGACAAGCGTTGCTCATTAAATTTTATTTTATAATTACACACACCAACACACACACATACACACACACACACACACACATGGGCGTGCTTGGCTGCCTCGTAATTGGGTCCGGGAGAACGCAGCGTTTTTAGGCGCCCGATTTAAGGGCGGACTTTGAACATTTTTGTGCGGAATTTGTGGCACAAAAACGACAGCAACAACAACAACAACAACAGCAACAATGGGCATTTAAGCATTTGGTCAGTCGGTGATTAAACTAAAGTGTTTCAAAGTTAATTGCCAATGAAATAGCAACGACAACAACAACAATAGCTAAGACCTGTTAGCCTTACGCTTGACTAACCAGCCAAGTGGCCAACAGCCACAACAACAACAACAACAGCAAATACCAACAACAACAACTACAAGCCCAAAAAACCGATTTCCAAACGTTTCAGCCAGCCAGTTAGGCCAAATGGCCCATTGCACAGTGCATAAAATATAAAATAACTTCTATAGAATCTAATTTTATTTAGAAAGTACTTTAAATTTACAATAAAATATATATTTTTATGGATTATAAAATTATTTAAAATATTTATTAAACTACAAACATTCTTAAATACAAAAATGTTTTGAAAATAGTTTTTTTTTTTAATATTTCTCAATTTCTAATTAATAAAACATTTTTTGTTGTTTTTTCTACCTTCCAAAAATAAAAAAAATTTGTTGTGCTCAAAATATTCATTTATAAATATATTAATTATATTGTTTTTATTTTTAAAATGTATATTTTAATATATTTTTCAATGATATTAAATATTTACTTCTTTTAATTTTATTTGCAGTAAAAAAATATATTTAAAACTGTGTGTAATGAATTATTTTATTGTATTTATATATGTATTTAAATTTTTTTTAAATTTAATTATTTTGTTTTAAAATTTTTATTTAATTTTTTTTTTATTTTTTTAATTGCCAAAAATTTTGCTTTCAAATCATTTTTTTTACTATTTAGTTTTAATAATGTTTAAATTTCTTTTAAAATATTCTTTTTTAAAATTTATTTTTTTCAAATGATTTTTTTAATTTTTTTTTTATTTACATTTTTTTATTTTTTTATTAATACTATTATTTATTTTAATAATTTCGTATATTATTATTATAATTTTGTACATTATTTATAATTTTTTTTTTTAATTTTCAAATAAATATTATTTGAAAATTAAAAAAAAAATTATAAATAATGTTATATTATTATATTATATATATATATATATATATATATATATATATATATATATATATATATATATATATATATTTTTTTTTTTTTTTTTTGTAATTTCAAATAATTTTGTATATTATTAATTATTATTATTTAAATTTTTAAATAATTTTTTATATTTTTTATTGCTCTGAAAACTTTCGACTTATTATATTTCTAGTTTTGTTTTGATCACGTATTCACCGATCCAGGCCCACTGTGCCGTTGTTGTGTTGGGCCAATGCACTGGAACAATGTAATAGGCAAGCCGGGGCCATTTGCTAGTTGTTGCGGCTGTTATACCTCAAATTGGTATTATTTAAAAATGTCGATGGGTCACGCTTCTCGTCCAATATGTCCTGGCAGGCAGGAGCACCAGTCCTGGCTGCCAAAGTCGTGTAATTGAAAATGGTTATTGGCAAGTTAATGGCCCATTCGAGCGACGAACCAAACTCGGCTCCTTAATTGACTATTTGTATGCCAGCCCCACAGAGTCTTAGCCCCATGCAATTAACCCACTTTAACCCCACTCTCTCTCTCTTTCGCTCTGTTGCAGATTATCCACGCGTGGAGGTGGGGCCGCAGAACCCGCTGCGCGTCGAGCGCGATCACATTGCCAAGCTGGATTGCCGCGTCGACGCCAAGCCGATGGTCTCCAATGTCCGCTGGTCACGCAACGGGCAGTATGTGAGTGCCACGCCCAGCCATACGATCTACCGCGTGAGTCGGCACCACGCCGGAAAGTACACGTGCAGCGCGGACAACGGACTGGGCAAGACCGGCGAGAAGGACATCATACTGGACGTGCTCTATCCGCCGGTTGTCACCATCGAGTCGAAGACCCACGAGGCCGAGGAGGGCGAGACCGTGCTCGTGCGCTGCAACGTGACCGCCAATCCGCCGCCCATTGCCGTCGAGTGGCTGAAGGAGGGCGCCACGGACTTCCGCTACGCCGGAGAGCTGCTGACCCTCGTCTCGGTGCGGGCGGAGCACGCGGGCAACTACATCTGCCGCTCGGTCAACCTGATGCAGCCGTTCGGCTCGAAGCGCGTCGAGGGCGTGGGCAACTCCACGGTGGCCCTGCTCGTCCGCCATCGTCCCGGCCAGGCCTACATAACGCCCAACAAGCCGGTGGTGCACGTGGGCAACGGGGTGACCCTGAGCTGCTCGGCCAACCCGCCGGGCTGGCCGGTGCCGCAGTACCGCTGGTTCCGCGACGTCGAGGGCGAGGCTAGCAACACCCAGAAGATCCTGGCCCAAGGACCCCAGTACTCGATACCCAAGGCCCATCTGGGCAGCGAGGGCCGGTACCACTGTCACGCCGTCAACGAGCTGGGCATCGGCAAGATAGCGACCATCACGCTGGAGGTGCACCAGCCGCCGCAGTTCCTGGCCAAGCTGCAGCAGCACATGACGCGGCGCGTGGGCGACGTCGACTACGCCGTGACGTGCAGCGCCAAGGCGAAGCCGAAGCCGCAGATACGCTGGATCAAGGACGGCACCGAGATACTGACCGCTCGCCGGCTCTACGAGATACGCACCACGCCCACCGACGCCGGCGGCGGCGTCGTCAATGTCCAGAGTGTGCTCCGGTTCCGGGGCAAGGCGCGGCCC
The DNA here is from genome assembly GCA_035047545.1 of Drosophila paranaensis. Classification (NCBI taxonomy): domain Eukaryota; kingdom Metazoa; phylum Arthropoda; class Insecta; order Diptera; family Drosophilidae; genus Drosophila; species Drosophila paranaensis. The sequence continues at coordinate 1,566,238 of JAWNPL010000153.1, read as the reverse complement.
AACGGCAATCAGCTGCTGCCCGGCGATCGGGGCGTGTTCACGTGCCTCTACGAGAACGACGTGAACTCCGCCAACTCGTCGATGCACCTGCGCATCGAGCACGAGCCGATCGTCCTGCATCCGTACAACAAGGTCGCCTACGACGTGCGCGAGTCGGCGGAGGTCGTCTGCAAGGTGCAGGCGTACCCCAAGCCGGAGTTCCAGTGGAAGTTCGGCAGCAATCCCTCGCCCCTGACCATGTCCTCCGACGGACACTACGAGATCAGCACCCGCATGGAGAGCAACGACATCTACACGACCATCCTGCGCATCGCCCACCTCCAGCACTCGGACTACGGCGAGTACACCTGCCGCGCGGCCAACGACCTCAACACGATCCGCACGCAGATACGCCTGCAGCCCAAGGGTCCGCCGGAGAAGCCGAACGCCCTCAAGATCCTCGAGGTGGGCCACAACTACGCCGTGCTCAACTGGCAGCCGGGCTTCAATGGCGGCCTCTCGAACACCAAGTACTTGGTCAACTATCGCCGGGTGGCCACGCCCCGTGAGCAGCTGCTCTCGGACTGCTCCGGGAATGGGAATGGGTATACGGCCAGCTACCAGGCGAGCAGCGCGGCCTCCTCGCAGACGGGCGGCCACGAGTCGATCGAGTTCAACTGCTTCCACGAGAACCCCTGCAAGCTGGCGCCCCTCGATCAGCACCAGAGCTACATGTTCAAGGTCTACGCCCTCAACTCGAAGGGCACGTCCGGCTACTCGAACGAGGTGCTCGCCACCACCAAGGTGAGCAAGATCCCGCCGCCGCTGCACGTCAGCTACGACCCCAACTCCCACGTGCTGGGCATCAATGTGGCCGCCACCTGTCTCTCCCTGATTGCCGTCGTCGAGTCTCTGGTCACCCGAGAGGCCACCGTGCCCATGTGGGAGATTGTCGAGACGCTCACGCTGCTGCCCTCGGGCAGCGAGACGACCTTCAAGGAGGCCGTCATCAACCACATCGCGCGCACGGCCCACTACACCACGGCCACCACCTCGGGACGGAGTCTGAGTCCGGGCAACGGACATCACGGAGAGGATCGCACCATGGCGCTGGCTGAGACTGCGGGACCGGGTCCGGTGGTGCGCGTCAAGCTCTGTCTGCTGGCCAACCACGAGCATTGCGGTGCCTATGCCAATGCTGAAAGTAAGTACGCGGAACTAGTTCAAAATGAGAACACTTAAATGTACAGGAACTAGTTCGAATAGTTGTTTATCTGAGTCGGAACAAGATTAGCTTGAAAAGTCTAAATAGAGAACTATGTGGCATTATAGGAGACATATCAATATGCCAATGAACTCGGAACTAGTTCATTTTCTTCAAAACAAACTCCATAGAGATAATGATAGAGAAAGCTGAGTAAGAATTTGCTGCCTAGTGTTCGATTACTAATTCATTCTTTATTTGGAACCAGTATTCCGAACTAGTTCTTTTTATCAAATCAATATTTTGATGTACTACGACTTTTGGCTACTCAGACATGGTTATTAAAGTTGTTTTTTGGGTAGTAATCACTTTTTGGAACTAGTTCATTTCGTTCTTTTCGAATAATATACCCAAAACATTCAACTAACTTTAGTGATCAATTCCTTATTCAGTTAATATAGCGAAGTTCCATGCGGAACTAGTTCATTTGGTTTATAATATATGTATAAATGTATTTAAAATATTAAAATTTGGCCTGAACTAGTTCTTTTCAATTTTTTTATGAATATTTTAATATTTTAACTAAAATTTACTATTTAGTACTCAGTTCCTAGTTCAGTCATTTACAGTAGGGAAGTACTTTACGGAACTAGTTCATTTTGCTAACAATTAAATCCACAAGAACAGAAATCGGAAAGAACTAGTTCACACTCTCATACTTCATACTCAATTCCTAGTTCAGTCATTTACAGTAGGGTAGTAGTTTACGGAACTAGTTCATTTTGCTAACAATTAAATCCATCAGAGTAGCCAACCAAAAAGAACTAGTTCACACTCTCATACTTCATACTCAATTCCTAGTTCAGTCATTTACAGTAGGGTAGTAGTTTACGGAACTAGTTCATTTTGCTAACAATTAAATCCATCAGAGTAGCCAGCCAAAAAGAACTAGTTCATACTGCCATAATTCATACTCAGTTCCTAGTTCAGTTTTTTTTTCAGTAGGGAAGTACTTAACGGAACTAGTTCATTATGCCAACAATTAAATCAGTAATTATAGCCAACCAAAAAGAACTAGTTCACACTGACTTATTATTCATACTTAAAGCAATTAACTAACTAAAAGCCGCACGCACTCGTTTGCTCCGCACTTAAAGGAACCCAAAGCCGAACTAGTTCTTTTCGGCCACAACAGGCTTCACAGCAAACCGAAACGTAATAAATCTTAATCTCTTACTACTCTCTCCCCACCCCCTCCCCCTCTGTCGTTGCAGTTGGCAAGGCGTACATGCCGCACAGCTCCTCGCTGACCACCTCCGCCTGGGTGGCCATCAGCATAGCCGGACTGTCGTTTGTGGTGCTGCTGGCGCTGCTGTACGCTTTCTGTCGCTGCCGGCGGTCGCATGCGGCCAAGAAGCAGGCGGCGGCCAGTGCGGCCAGCACGGCCACGGCCAGCGGTGGGGCCAAGGACTACGAGGTGGATGCCACATGCGGCTCGCTGGTGGCCGCAACTGGAGATGCGCAGCAGCAGGCGCCGCCACCGCCGCCGCCCTACTACCCCACTGGGAGCCTCGACAGCAAGCAGCTGGACGGTGGCATGGAGCTCACACTCACAGCTCTCCACGATCCCGACGAGCAGCTAAACATGCAGCAGGGCGAGATGCCCACACAGCAGCAGCAATATCAAACGCAATCCAAATGCCAGCAACAAGGACTCTACCAGCAGCAGCAGCAGCAGCATGCGAATGGCTATGGATATCACGTGGCAAGTGGCATTGGCATCGATGGCGACAGCTATCAAGTGCTGCCCGCCTCCGTCGCTGGACACCATGGCGAGTGTAAGTAGGCAGCTGGGCGTGGTCGAGTGGGCCTCCTTCATTAAGCGTCGCAATTTCCTGCTCTCCTTTTTTTTTTTGAGGCTCTGCGCAGATTTATGGCGGCCATTTTAACGCCTCTCGTAGCTGGGGGAGGGAGGAGGCAGGGAGGGCTCACGTAATTGCATTTCATGTCAATCTAGTAGCGGTGCAAATGTCCTTGCATAAGCAGCAGGCAATGCGAATTCCTTGGCAACCAAATGACATCCATCTGGCGACTATCCGACTCGCCGTGTCCTGTATCCAGTGTCCTGTATCCTGTATCCTGTATCCCGTATCCCCGTTCTGTTCGCTGCATTTCGGCGTAATTCCAATTAAGTGAGAATTAAGCCGTTAGCCGTTTCTTTTGTCCTCTTAATTGGCTTTAAGCCGAGTCCTTCGCATTTCGTGCGATTGCAACTCATAAAACGGCTCCTCGACAAACTCGCGGACACTCGAGTCGCATCCGTCACTCGAGCGACAATTAAAAAGCAAAGCGACAGCCATCGAATGCGCTTAAAGCAAATCTTAAAGCTTAAGCAACTCTCAAGTGACAGCTACTAACTAGTCGCTGCCCCTCTGCTCCGCTACTAAAATGAAAATTAATGAAAAAGCAAAAGACAAAGCTGAAAATAATCTGACAAAGAACTGAGCATCGAGCGCTCTGGGCACACGACAGAACTCGAGCCATTTGCCAAGCGTTGCTCAAAAAGCAACTAAAAGATTTCAGGTTTAAGCTTTGAAGCACTTAAGCTGCGTTTAGTTTGAGCCAAGTTAGTGAAGCGAAAGCGCTTAAACTAGCCAAGATTTAAGCGCTGAGCCTGTGTTGGCTGAGAAAAATAAAAGTTTGAGTTATAAGTGGGTGAAAGTCATATTTCTCCTAATTACACTTAAATTTCAGGTGGGAATATAGTTAACTGAACTTTTGGGGTTTTAACCGCTGCACCGAAGCAGAAAGATCGAACTTAAAATTTTTAATTGCATTTTTTTTTATTGAAAATTTTTTATTGAATTTTTATTAATTATTGCATTTTAATTTTGTTTTTGAAACTTTAAAATTAAATTTTTTTTAGTTCTATTTTATTATTATTTAAGTTAAAATATTAAATATTGTTTTTTATACCCTGAACCCATTGAAAATGGGAAAATCAGGGTATAATGTTTTTGTTGGAGGGCGTATGTATGTAACAGGCAGAAGGAGGCGTGGCAGACCCCATAAAGTATATATATTCTTGATCAGGATGACAAGCCGAGTTGATATAGCCATGTCCGTCTGTCCGTCTGTCCGTCTGTCTGTCCGTATGTATGAACGCGTCGTTCTCAGAACCTATAAGAGCTAGAGACTTGAAATTTTTTATGTAGGTCCGTGAATAGCACGAAAAGATCGAGTTTGTTAAAAAAAGTCGATAACTATTTTAATTTAATTTTTATCGATTAAAAACATTATCGAATGTTAGTTATAAAATTATATCTCCCACGTCTTTATAGCTAGAGTCCCCAAATTTTTTTGTAAGTTTTATATTTATTTTCTCTAATTTTGATTTTTGTTAAATTTTGGATACCGGCTCCAAATTTCCCCAAATATTTAAATTGAGGTTAGTTGCACTCAAAGCCAGTAAATGAATGGGTTTACATTTTTAAAAATTGGAAAAAATGGAAAAAAAAAATAAAATATGTTGAACATAAGCTGAAAATTTCATTCAAATCCATTAATTCGCGCAGAAGTTATTAAACAAAACGTTTGGCCAATCGGCCAAACACGTGACCAGCAAAACAAAGCAAACTGTTTTCCTATACATGTGCACACATACACACATACACATTGAGCTGCGTGCATCTAGCAAGTTCTAAAACCCGCAAGTTTTAGTGTACATATTTCCAATAGATGGCGCTATGATTTGCGAATTATCAGCTGCTCAGTTAGTTCGAAACTTGGATGGCGCTATTCAATCGAACCATAGATGACGCTATTAGCTAAACAATTGAAATGAATTGAATTTAGTTTTCTGTGCGTTTATACGAAATGCTAATTATGCAGTATTTTAACGCAGATAGCGCGGGGTTTAGGGTATCTCCTAGTCGGGACCGCCGACTAGAGTTTTCTTACTTGTTTTTCTGTTATTTTATCTTAAGTTTGAATTAATTATAAAAATTCAAATACATTTTAAGCCTTAAAAAAACTAAAATATTTTTTTCTTATATATTATTATTTATTATATTTATTTATTATATTTATTTATTATAATTTATTATTAAAGATTTTTCTTTAGTTTTGTTTTATGGAAATTCAAATATATCTATGTAAAATATATTTTAAAAATTGCTTACGGACTTCTATTATTTAATTTTAATTTTTTACATATTTTTTCATATTATTATGCTTAGAAATATTAATTTTTTTCGTATTAATTTTCTCTTTTTTATAAGAATGAAGATATGCATATGTATGCATCTTAGAAAAACCTAAATCCATTTTTTTATTCATTTCTACTATTTAATTTTAACATTTTTACCTTTTTTTTTCAATTGTTTTTATTAGTTCATTAAATTTATATACATGTTTAAATGGAAATAAAAAGAATTTATATATTTTAAAATTTTTTTTTTTATTTTAATTAAAAAATTGACATATATTTAAATTTTGTATTTAATTTTTATAAACAAATTTTCATTTAATAAAATTTTTTATTTAATTTATATTAAATAATTTATATATATTAAAAATTTAATTTTTATTAAATAATTTAATTTAAATTTTATTTAAATAGTTTATATACATTACAAATTTTTTTATGTAATTTTTATTCTTTAATTTTTTATCAATTTTATTTTTCGTACTCAAAGATTTTTTAGCTCTTTCTCTTAGCTGCTCCTTAGCTCGGAATTTGTTTGAGTTAGCTCAACTCAGTCAACATTCACTTTAGACTTTGACTATAAAAACTCTAATGAACTGTCTCGACTTGAGCTGCTCCGCATTTCATGCCCCCCTTTCAGTTGGCAACCGCAAACGAAATTTAGTTCTTGTATAAAGCTTCCTCTTCTCTTGCAAATCTCAACAAGTGTTGGCAACGTGAATGTGTAATTTAGCTTTTCGCAATGAAAGTGCCGTTAAGCGGCAGCCGCACGAAGGTCACCGTTGGCCACGTTAAGCAACCTGCTTAAAGGCCTTAAACAGTTTTTAATTATATTCCAAGTGCATAATGCCTTTCTAACTAGAGTAAATGCTCTTTGTGTATATATTTTTATAATTTTATTACATTTCATTTCGTCTCGCGCATGGCGGGGGCGGCTCCTCCCCAGAGACAGGTATGCAGCCAGAGCCATAGTTTTTTTTTTTTTCAAAAAGTTTCTTCTCTGTGTGGGTGTGTGTGTGTGTGCAAAACGTTGGAGCGACTATAGCGCTCGCCTCGCCTCGCCTCGTTTCAGTTAGCAACAAATTTGACCAAAAAATGTGCACCACAGAATGCACTTTAATTGTGTGTGTGTGCGTGTGTGTGTGTGTGCGTGTGTGTGTGTGGCCTTTGGCTGCTTTCATTAGGAAGCCAACGTTTAGTCTTCAGCTGCTTCTGCTCGGTTCCATTTTTTTGGACAGCTTTTGAATTCGCGTTGCCAACGCCAACTTAATTACTATTTCTTTGCCCACATCCTGCTGCAACGCCAACCAACCGGAAACAAAACGTCGTGTGATACACACACACACCTCACCCTACCCCCCACCATCATCTCTATCCCCCACTCTCTCTGTGTGTGTGTGTGTGTGTGTGTGTGGTCCGTGTGGTTGCAACCAAAGCAGGACCACTTGAGGCGACAACCGTTCCAGCAGCAGCAGCAGCACGCGCCAAACTAACGAAACAGCCCACCATCAGCACCACCAACAACACCATCACCAGCAACAACAACAGCAACTCCAGCTTGCAGCGTGGCCAGGTGAGGGGGCTGGTGCAGCAGGTGACCGCAGCTACGGCAGCCACCACCACGGCGCTGGCAACGACAATTACAACAACATCACGTAATGCCAAAACCGCCACAACAACAACGACGCTCGCCATCTCAGGTAAAGGCACAGGAAAATGTTGTGGGATTAAAGAGAAACAGCAGCGAGCACCGACAGCACCACCAGCACCACCAGCACCAACACCAGCACCAGCACCACACTTCAACTTTGCACCACAAAATGCACACACGACGCCAATAACTAACTGTATAACAACTTGCACCGAGCAAAGCCTGCCGCTTGCCCCACGCCTCTTGTCTCTTGCCTCTTGCCTCACGCCACTTGCAACGCACGCTCCAATCTTAATGCACCTATGCACCTATTGTTCCACTTCTTCATCTTCTTCATCTTCATCTTCTTCTTCATCCACTCTCACTTGCCACACGCATATCTCTCATTTATCAACACTTTTATGCACCAAATACGTTCCATAATATACTCTGCGCGGCTGCACCTCAAATATGCTCAGCTTGATATGGGGCGAGAAATAAATTTAGGATTTAAATATAGGAATCGAAATATTTAAAAATAACTTTAAAATATTTATTATGCATTTTTAATACTTTACATATTTTTAGATATTTATTATACATTATTTAATACTCGAAATATTTTTAAATATTTTTTTTATGAATTATTTGATACTTTAAATAGTTTTAAATATTTTTTTATTAAGTATTTAATGCTTTGAGTATTTTCAAATATCTATTATAATCTATTTAATACTTTGAATATGTCGAAATATTTTTTATTTATTTTTTAATGATTCAAATATTTATTATAAATTATTTGTTACTTTAAATATTTTAAAATATTATTTTATTTATTATTTAATACTTTAAATATTTTAAAATATTTTTTTTTGAATTATTTGCCACTTTAAATAGTTTTAAATATTTTTTAAATAAGTATTTAATGCTTTGAGTGTTTTTAAATATTTATTATAAATTATTTAATACTTTGAATATGTCGAAATATTTTTTATTTATTTTTTAATGATTCAAATATTTATTATAAGTAATTTGTTAATTTAAATATTTTAAAATATTTCTTTTAATTATTTAACACATTTTTAAATATTTGTGTATTAATTTTTAATACTTTAAATATTTTAAAATATATTTTTCTTAAATATTAATAACTTAAAATATTGAAAAACTAAATTTTTTATAAATTTTTTAATACTTTAAATATTTATTATAAATTCTTTAATATTTTAAATATTTTTTATGAAATTTTTAATATTTTAAATATTTGTAAATATTTTTTATTATATATTATTTAATACTTTAAATATTTGTAAATATTAATTATAAATTATTTAATACCTTGAATATTTAAATGTTTTTTTTTTTATGAATTATTTAATACCTTTAAAATTTTCCATATTTTTTACACTTTAAATATTTTGAATAATTTATTATAAATGATTAAATACTTGAGAAAATTGTAGTTATAAATAGCAGATTTAGTTTTAGTTCCTAATTCTCAAAGTGAATTTACTTACGTCAGCCGCCATTATGCGCATTATTAGGCAGTCATTACCTTTCAGATTCTTCCTCGAGTTGTGTTCTATTCGCGCACTGAAATCGTATTGAACCTGTTCGAGCATCCACAGCCTAAGCAGCCAGCTCGCTCGCACACAGCAACGCCAGCGATCACGCACTATCGTTGTCTCTCTCTCTCTCACGCGCGCTCCACGATGCTTGGCTTATATTTGCAAGCTCTCAGCCTCGCAGCCAACAGCCAATCAGAACAAGCTTGATCAGCGCAGCGAGACAGAGCGAGAGCAATAGCTAAGCTCGACTCTGCAATTGGACCATTTAACGACACATACACACACATACATACAATTTGATTTGTGGGCTTTTCGTTAAGTGTCCGATCGCCTGACAGATGCGATTCGTTGATGAGAAGTTCGGAGGAAAAGAAAAAAACACAAAAAAACAAATTCGTAGACACAAAACGGCTGAACACAATTCGGTCCTAGGAAATTTTGTTCGGAATCTAAATCTAAACCTTTTTAGCCACTATTTGTACACGCAGTTTTTGTAATGTTCTTGCTTAAATCGCCGCTCAATCGACTTGGGGTATCGCCGCAGCGTTTCGTAACGGTTCAGTGCCGCAACCAGTTCTTCAAATGGCCTCCGAAAGCCGTGAAGAGCGGTCCGCAGTTGCAGGTGACGAAGCCAACGGAACGCAATAAGTCGGTGGAGACGAATGCCGTGAAGCAGCCGCCGACGCCGCTGGAGGAGATACCCAAGGAGCCGAAGCTGGGCAAGATGAAGGCGGTGCCGCCGCCTCCCTTCAACGTCAAGGATCAGCGCGACAAATGGCTGGCCAAGGTCTCGCCGCAGATGCAGGGACGCAAGCGCAAGCCCAACGGAGCAGCGGACGCCAGTGGCGGCAAGTTAGGTCAGCCGGGGACGGCGCCACACTCACCTGTGCCAGCTCACCTGAATACGGAAGGCAACTCCATGAGCTACGGCATGCCCAAGCAGTTCCAGCCGCCGGCCTGGCAGCAGCAGCAGCAGCAGCAGCAGCAGAAGAAGCCCCAGCCCGCCGAGGACTCGGGCAGGGGCTCGGCGGAGCGCAGCTCCTGGGTGAATCGCATGCACGGCGCACAGCAGTCGAAGCAGGCCCAGTGGCTGAAGGACATGAAGGCCAAGCAGCAGGCGGGCGCCGACATCCAGCAGCAGAAGCCGCAACCGATCAAGATTCCCATGCCCAAGACCCCGCAGTCCACGTCGGCGACTCCAGCCGCAGTCGAGCCGGCGACTAAGCAGGAGCAGGAGCCACCCGAGCCCAAGACGCCGGAGCGCCTGGCCTACCTGGAGGCGGTCAAGCTGCTGAACAACTACCAGATCCACGAGCCCACGGCCGGACGCGCCCAGTCCAAGTCGAGCCTCAGCGATCCGGGCCTGGATCCGAACATCGAGCACACGCTGCTCTGCCTCAGCGCGACGGGCCTCGGGCGGGAGCAGCTGGAGCGCATGCCCGTCATCCAGGTGGCCGGGACCAAGGGTCGCGGCTCCACCTGCCTCCTGGTGGAGTCCATACTGCGCGCCCACGGCGTGCGGACGGGCGTGCTCTGCGCCCCGCATCTGTTCCTGACCAACGAGCGCATACGCATCGACGGCGAGCCGCTGCCCGAGGAGCAGTTCACCGAGCTGTTCGGGCAGCTGCACGAGCAGCTCCTGGAGCTCCAGCCGCCGCCGAGCTACAGCAAGCTGCTGACCGTGATGGCCTTCCATGCGTTCCGCAACGCCGGCCTGGACGTGGCCATTGTCGAGGTGGGCAGCGGCTGCGCGAGCGACTGCACCAACATCACGTCGCACGCCCGCACCATCGGGATCAGCACGCTGGGCTGGGAGCAGAGCTTCAGCTTGAGCAACTCGATGCGGGACATCGCGTGGGCGAAGGCGGCCATCATGAAGCCCGAGGCGAGCGTCTACACCAGCGCCAGCCAGATCGAGTGCTGCGAGGTGCTCAGCCAGCGGGCCAACCAGGTGGGCGTCCAGCTGCACCGCGTGCCCAGCTACCTGGACTACGTGGAGGCGAACGCCAGCTGCAAGAAGCTGCTCTCCGGCGCCAACTACTCGGTCAAGCTGAACGGCTCGCTGGCCATCCAGCTGGCCTACGACTATCTCCGTCGCCACAATCCCGAGTACGTGGTGGGGCTCGAGCACAACAGCCTCACCCTGACGCCGGGCGCCACGCGCGGCCTGGAGACGTTCGAGCAGCGCGGCCAGTTCGAGCTGATGAAGTACGACATGTTCAACGTCTACCTGGACAGTGCGGACACCTTGGAGAGCATGATGATGTGCCGGGAGTGGTTCTACCAGCGCACACGCAGCAGCCGCTCGCCCAAGATCCTGCTCTTCAGCAAGGTGAACGAGTTCAATGCCAAGGATCTGCTCACCATACTGCGGCACAATGTGCGCTTCGAGGAGGCCGGCTTTGTGCCGAGCCCCAATTGCTTCGAGGGCGAGTCGCTGGAGGAGCAGGAGCAGTGCCTGGACAAGGAGACCGAGAACGCCCTCAACTGGCACAGCATGGAGGAGCTGCAGCGCGCCCGCCGCAACGCGAGCAACTGGCGCTCGCTCTGCGAGGAGAACGGCACCAGGGACAACTCGCACATGTCCATCTCGATAGCGGCCTTCTTCGAGCACCTGAAGGACAAGTACGGCAAGCAGCGCTACGGCATGCGCAACGAACTGGACGTCCTCGTCACGGGCTCCCGCGAGCTCGTGGCCAGCACCATTCAGCTGATCCAGAAACTGAAGGACAAAGATTTCGGCAAATGGCGATAAGAGAACTCTGAGTCAATTTTTCTCTCTCTCTCTCTATCTCTCGTTCTGTTACTGTTTCTATTTGTATATATCTATATATAACTCTCCCTATATATGCGTATATATGTACATGTGTCTGTCACATGTATGTGTATATGCATGTCCTTCTATGTATTTATGTATGTCGCATATCAAAATTCAAATTTCCAGTTTACGTTCCACAAAATCCAATAAAAATATCCCTCGCGATCTAGTCTGATATGGTAAGCATAAGTGACATAGAAACAAATCGAGCATTCTTATTGTCGAGGTCTTACGTGATTTATCCTCAGGATAAACATATGCTAGTGAGTTTTCTAATTATAGTTGTTATTCTGCTGGTGGAGTTAAAATTATAATTTGTATGTTAAATTTTGCTCATTATTTTTATCCTCAGGATAAATATACAATAGTTAAAATATATGCAATTATTCTGCTGATTAACTGCATGAATTATTTAATTATAATTTTTTTTTGCTATATTTACCTCATTATTATTTATTTAAAAACATTTTTCTTATTATTAAATTTATCCTCAGGATATATTTTATTATTATTATTATTTTAACTACATTTTCCGTATTTTTTAAGTTATCCTCAGGATAAATATATATTATCCATCAGTCTTAATATGACTTAATATTCGTCTGATGGAATATCTGTCATAAAAATAATATTTTTTTTGTAAAATAATTTTTTCTGATTACTTTTATCCTCAGGATAATTATATATTAGTCACATGTCTGAGCTGCACATTTTTTTATCCACTAAATCAAATATAGTTTTCGTAAAACATTTTTAAAGGAAATATTTGGAACATTTGTTCAAATTATATAAGTTAGATTTATCCTCAGGATAAATTTGTCTTCTCCAAATATAAATATTTAGTGCTTATGCACACTTTAAAGCCACATATCTGAAATATCTGTTTAACAGTTTATTGCATTATTATTTGCATTGCACTTTTACTCATTACAGACTTTATCCGCAGGATAAATATAAAATAGCCACATATCTAAGAAAAAATATGGGAATTTATTTATTTACTTTTAAAAGTCACATATACTAAATATCTTACTTATTAATATTATTATTATTATATTATTATTATTATATTATTATTATTATTATTATTATAATATATTATAGTCAATATTGTACTTATTTTGACAACAAATTTTAAGAAGGCATTTGTCTAGAATATCTGCCTAAATTCAACCTTTATCCTCAGGATAAATAATTGTCAGCTAATTATAGCTCAACTCTCTGTAAACCTACTCTAAACGACAAATCTATCTTTAGCCCTACTCTAGTAGCACAATTTTAGTATTTAATCTGTCTAATTTATTGTGAAATTGATGTGCCTTATTTATCCTCACGATAAACGTGTCTTAATGCCTGCTTTGCGCCACAAACTAAATTGAAAATCACCTTGTTAAGTGTTAAATATTTTAAAGTTCCTCAATCTTCTCTCTCTCTCTCTCTCTCTCTCTCTCTCTCTCTCTCTCTCTCTCTCTCTGTGTCGAGTTGGTTGAGTAATTTAATCCAATTGGGTTGTCCATCAACTTCAGTCTAAATTATGCAAAAACGTCGGGGTATATCAAATGCAGATGGGCCAACGAAAAAGCGTAACCCAAGTCGGAGGCGTTGGTCCACTCGGACAGCTGCCTGTGCCTGGCTGCCTTGCCTGGCTGGCTGATGAGCATGACGTGGCATCTTTTACATTTCCAATTAGCCATTGTGACTTTCACATTTCCAACTGCTCGCCTTTACCTTAAAATATACCTATAAAGAGAGAAAGAGAGAAAGAGAGCGAGAGAGTGAGATAGACTTCTATAGCTGCCCTTTGCTTCTTGCAGGGTCGAACAACATGCCCGGAGGCAGCCAGGAGAACAACTATAGCAACGCACGGGATTTGTCGCAGGAGGCGCTGTGGCGCCTCCAACTGGCCGCCGCCCAGAGCCAGCAGATCTACGTGGAGCAGCGGCCGCCGTCGGCGTTCAGCGGCCTGGTCGACTACGCCAGCTATCCGCACATCAATACGGTGACCAGCTCGCTCAGCCAGCAGAGCTTCGGACAGCAGCAGCAGCAGCAGCAGCAGCAGCAGGCGGTGGGCGTGCAGCCGCTGACGCCGCACGAGATGCTGCAGGCAGCGCAGCGCTATGGAACGCTGCGCAAGTCGAAGCAGCCGCCGCTGCCGCCGCAGCGCAAGGATCAACAGCAGCAGCAGAAGCAGCAGCAGCAGCTGGGTGAGTGTTGACCGTTTGTCTTGTCAGATAAGCAGCTGAGATGAATGCCAAGGAAATCAGTTTGATTGATAATGCAACTAAGTGTGGCAACGGGTGGCGGGTGGCGGATAAAGGGGGTCGGATGGCAGCTCGAATTGTTGCACACTTATAAATAAAATAGATTTAGCATGTTCAGCTCGAGCTGCTAGCTGGTAGCTTGCCAGCCACCAGGATGTGTACAATTTGCATCTGTATCCCTTTATGCATGAGCAGCAGCAGGACTCTCCAGAGACACAAACAAACACCCACACACACACACACATATAAACAGATAAATGCACATAAAATAGTCAGCTCTAGCTGGAGTCTACTCCCTCCTATCCTCCCCTCCCTAGCTCTGCTCATCAGAAGGAACAAATCGCTTGCAGCGACAACTATTGCCGCCCCGCCTCAGACTAAGCAAACGCGCGGTGGCGCTTCTTTAAGCGCCAACATGAAATAGAAGTACAGAAATAACTGCAAAAGAGGAAGCAACTATCCCTATGTCGGGTATACACGACTAGAAGTCAACCTTGACTCTAGTAAGAGAGCTTGAGTTCACTCGGCACACGAATCAGTTGCATTTAAGCAAAATGCTGCTACTTCCTATACAAAACTATCGATAACTAATCGATTGCTATTTTTAAGTTTGATTGAAGCGCTGGTAAAACTTGTAATATACGCTAAAGGAGCTGCAACGCCGTCAACTACACATAGCTTAGGCTTTTAATATCTCAGATCTAATAAGTACTCAAATTTCAATAAATCGATATTTATCGATTAATGCAATAAGTTCATCACTTAACACATTTGTAGTGGAACTTTACTGGCAATCTCTTACGCCGTAAAATGAAATAAATTTTAAAACTAGAAATCAATAAGTATCGATACTTATCGATATCAGCAAAAGTCTCATACGAATAAAATTTTGATATATTGGCATTTTACTACAAATTTCTTACACTTTAAAAATGATTAAGAAAATAAAAATTAAAAGTCGATATAGATTATCAAACTAACACTCATCGATACCTATTAAATAGAATATCGATAGTATATTTTTCATTAATCAGAATAGATAGCCTCGCTCCATTGCCCATCCTCCTCTTCTGCCCCTGCTCCACTCACTCGCATACTCCCCTTTAGCCATTCAAAAACCGTGCAGGGTATTCAAAGAAAACACCGATAAAATACGTAAAAAACAAGCAGATAAAAAGAAATGCCCAAACAAACTGGAAAAGCAACAGCAAACGAAAAATGTAAAATGTGCACGAGCACAAAATATTTTAGAAAATCAAAATCAAACAACGCTGCGAGCTATAAGTGAAGTGAATCACTGAACAGAATGCAACGCCACATGCCCCATAAAAAACGAGGAGTCGCAGAGGAGACTGAGAGAGAGAGAGAGAGAGAGAGGGCTGAGAGGGCAGCCAAACCAGACTCACACACAGATACACAATGGGTGAGAGCTGCGTGAGGAACGGGCGAAAATCAATTGGTGGCTTGGGGCTATTTCCATATTTACGACTCGATTTACGCTTATGATTCGTTTAGTTAGCAGAGTCATCATTCACACTTTTATTGTCGAACAGCAGGTGAAGTCTAGCGATGAGGAGCTCTCTTAATGCATTCACAGTGAAGTGAAGTGAATGAGATGAGTTGAAAGTGCATCCGTCGGAGTAGAATCTAGCTTAAGCTAACCCCACCTGACCTATCCAAGGCTTAAGGTAGATTACTCGAAGTGAGCTCAGGTTGGGTTAGGTTAGGCTTTGGATATGCGTCAGTTTGAACAAAAGATATAAATATATATAATAAATAATTCCAATTCAGAATTAAAGCTTTCAGGAGCTTTTGCAAGCTTTTCGAGTAGCTTTAACTATATTTCTTAATTCAGCTTTGCTTCACTGCTTTCATTCCTTAACTATGCTTAAGCTTGAAGAGCTTTCAGCAGCTTTCAAAGCTGTCATATTAAAAAGCAGTACTATTCCAACAGAACTGATTATGCTTCACGCTCCATATCCCGCAGAGCTTACTCAGACTTCATCTAAAATATTATTTGTATAATTTCCACATCACAAATAAATGCAAAAGCTCTTAAGCTCGTCCAATTTAATCTCTGGAAAATATTTCAATTGCCATCAACATATTTTGTTGTTGTTTTGGCCATCAGATAACCTAGCTAACCACAAGAGATTTTAATTTTTTGTTGAAAAGCTCACGAGACGAGCTTAAAATGTGCCGCAATAATTTCGAGTTTTTACCACTTCATGCCATAAAACTATACAAACCAAACCGTGCATTGTGTAAAAAACATTTTGATTGGGCTGCTTATGAATGCAGGCAGATACAGATACATATGAATGCAGTGGGATACCCTGTAAAGGGAAGGAGTTGAGTGTAGGCATAGGTGGACTCCAGGAACTTGGAGAGTAGAAGGGATAGAGTATTGAAAATTGGTATGTGGCCTATACTATTAAATATCTAAAACTATTTTGGCTTACATATGATATATCTTATATACTATTCGAGTAGACCTAAGGAACTTGAACACTAGAAGAGCTAGAGTTGTGAAAATTGGTATGTGGCTTCTACTATTAAATATATTAAAGTTTTTTACTATAGAACAGATATATATTATTTACTTCTCGAGCAGGCCCAAGGAACTTGCAGACAAGTTGAGCTATAGTTATGAAATATGTTATGTTGGCTGTACTATCAAATATCTAAACCTATTTTGGCTTACATGTGATATATCTTATATACTATTCGAGTAGACCTAAGGAACTTGAACACTAGAAGAGCTAGAGTTGTGAAAATTGGTATGTGGCTTCTACTATTAAATATATTAAAGTTTTTTACTATAGAACAGATATACATTATGTACTTCTCGAGCAGACCCAAGGAACTTGCAGTTAAGCTGAGCTATAGTTATGAAAATTGGTATGTGGGCTCTACTCCTAAGTATACAAAACTATTTTAACGTACATCATATATATGTTACATACTTTTCGAGTTGGGAATACAAAACTGACTATTCATATGCATTTTCCGTTTTATTTCGGATTCTCTACGTTTATATAACCCTTCTGCTTTAGCTAGGCCATCTCTGCGTCGAGTTAGCTTGGTTCTACCCACTCGCTTTTGTTTTTGCGGTTCCGCTGCTAAATGCTGCTTCAATTAGCTAGACAAAAGGAGGCAACAGGAGCAAAAGCAGCTGCTGAAGGTTGTTTTTTTGTGAATTGTTTTGCTGCTGTTGCTGTTGCTGTTGCTGTTGGCCATTCATATTTACCATGCTCGTGCATTATGAACAGCTTCTAATCCGCTTAGCTCCATTGCAAAAACATTTCAATTAAAACAAAGCAGTCGCAGCAGTCGAGCGGCTGCAGCTGTGGCAGCCACAGAATGCGCCCCATTTTCTTCATTTTGGCCACAACAAACGACACAACAAGCTGAATACGGCATTCAGGCAGCAGCAAAACAACATGTCCATTCACTTCTTGGCTACAGTAAGAAAGTAAAGCCCAAACAGAAGTCGTGAAATAAAAGAAACTCGAATTGATTGGCTTCAGCTGGAGCTGGAACTGGAGCCGGGATGAAAAGGCGCCTCGTAAGAGGACAATTTCGATTTCTGCTCCTTGTGCAGCGCCCAAGACAGAGACAGAGCTGGAGTGAGCGAGAGAGCGCAATAAGCTTGTTGAAATTGCGCAACAGCTAACTGAAAACCCTCTTAGCAATATATTTTATGCACCAAGACGTCTTTATCTGTGCATTGCATACACTAACTAGCTAGCAAAAGGTGAAAGTTTATATGGAGTACGTGTTATATAAGACCTGAAATGGACCCAGAGCACTGGCAAGCTGGAAGAGGTGGAGAGTAGGAAGTTGGTATGAGGTTTGTTTTGGTGAAGATTTAGGTAAATTGCATAACTTCGAATGCTTCAAAGCTGATTTACCAGCTTTTGATCTAGTGATCTAGTCCTACACCTAGTCTAGCTTATATTGAAGCTAAGACAATTCATATATGTTAAGGCTACTTAAAATATGTATATATAAAAATATTTTCAGATATCTTATATCATTGAAGATTTATTTCTATTTTATTTTATTAATGCTTGGAGATTTGTATAAGATCAATCTAAGGCTTAAATTAATTTCTAAAGAGGAAAGAATTGGATTGGAAATAATATACTATTAAATACTACTTTATATACAGTCGTATATTGCTACATGTACTACCATATGCTACTACGTATACAACTATACTACTACGTAAACTAATATACTACTATACTATTATATACTACTCTATACTACCATATACTACTATACTACTATATACTACTAATATACTACTACTATTCTACTACTATTCTACTACTATACTACTACTATTCTTCTACTATACTACTACTATTCTACTACTATTCTACTACTATACTACTACTATACTACTACTATTCTACTACTATACTACTACTCTACTACTACTATTCTACTACTATACTACTACTATTCTACTACTATATACTTCTACTATACTACAAGGTTTATTACTATACTAATACATACTCCTACATACTACTACAATACTTCTATATCTTACAGTTGTTCTACTATAAACTTCTAATATATTACCTATAGTACTATATACTGCCGTATATACTACTATATATTCGTTCATTCACTGCATTCTTCAAGTTCTCTGTTCATATTAAACTTTTCAACATAAAGAAACTGTTAGTAATTATCTATTAACTACAAGTACTTTAACTGCCTTCTACAATCCAGAATCCTCTTAACTTCAACTCACCGCATTACAGAGTATCTCGCAGTCGTTCACTCCCCACAATGCTGGCGCACTCTAAGTTATGCAGTTATTTTGCGCACTCGTGTTTCCGTTTCTCTTCTTCTTCTTCTTTTTGGGCTTGTGCTTATGCTTTTAGCATTCCAAGAGCCACTACAACAATGCCCCGTTGTACAACTCCCCCCGCTGCCTTTACAACAATAACAAATAAAGTAAGAAACAACAATAAAAAGTAAACTTGAGCTGCAAGTGGAACTCGAAAATCCGAGTTGCAAGTACAAAAGTTGTTGTTAGTCGTTGCGCATCTTTTGACGTAGCCAGCGAAAATATTTCGCTATTGTTTGATGCAATTTTTGCGAGGGGCAGCTGGCCAGTTGGGGAGAGTGGGCTCTAGGGCTGTGGCGGGCTGGTGGGAAGTGCTCTCTATTGGCGCTGCAAAGTATGCAATGCTTTGAGCTCTCGATCTGCGCAATTCAATTGCCGCATTTGCGGCTGTTCATGTCCGACAGCGCGCAATCAGAGGCCAAGCATCTCAGTCCCTCTCCCTCTCTCTCTCTCTCTCTCTCTCTCTCTCTCTCTCTCTCTCTCTCTCTCTCTCTCTCTCTCTCTCTCTCTAAATATCTCTATTTGTAGAAAACCACTGCTGTTTGTGCGCATTCCACTTGCCTTTGCTTTGGGCCAAATATCTTGCAGCCTTTCTTAAAGTTCGCTAGTTCCGCTTTTTCGCCAGGGCAATCCTTTGAGAGGAAATTTCGCGTGAAAATATGTTAAATGTTGTGTAGATATTAAACATATTTTGAAAATATATATACTCGTATAGACAATAGTATATCAAAAGTTTATAGCAAATATATCTATGCTTTTTGGGAAGTGGCAATTTACCTAAATTTATATAAATATGAGTCTGACGTGTGGCACATGGCAAATATATATATATATGTTCCTGAGAGGTAGAGGCAGGCTTCTTAAAGCAATTGCCGATTGCAATTATTTAGCTCCTTTTGGAATATGAACGAATTTCGTGCGGTCTATGACGTACGACGACATATTTTCACACATTTGGAATTTAAATGAAATATGCTTAAAGAAAATAAAATATAAATATATTTTAAATATATTTTTTATACATTTATAATATTTTTTATATACTTAAATATATTTTTATATATTTAAATTATATTTTAATACATTTGAATATATTTTTATATATTTAAAACATATTTCGTACAGTATATTTTTTATAATATATCAAAATATATTTTGAATGTACTTAACATAAATTTCTTACAATATATTTTTTATAAAGTATTAAAATGTATTTTATACATATTTTTTATATATTTATAATAAATTTTTATTCATTTAAAATATATTTTTCATATATTTAAAATAAATTTCGTATAATATATTTTATATAAAATATCAAAATATATTTCTTATAATTTTTTTTATATATTTAAAATAAGTTTCGTATAATATATTTGTTTAAAATATATTTTATCTATATTTAAAATAAATGGTTTATATATATGAAAAAAAATATTTTCTTCACGTCATATAAAATGTAGAAGTACTAAATTAAATTGAATAAAATATTTATTTAAGTGAAGTCCAAGAGAGCACAAATTTTCTGCCATTCAATAATACCCCAGCTCTGTACACTTTTCTGTGAATTTTTATATATTTTTTGGAGCAATAGAAAACACGTGTCGAAGTAATTTGCAATTTAAATTAGGGCTTCAGCTGAATACAGTCAAATTTGAAATGAAATAATTTTCCATTTACGTTGGCAATATTAAAGATAGCTGCTGTGGGTAGTAGGTAGCTACTAAGCTGCACAGTTTAATAGTCATCGACTTCAGCCTCAATTAGTTCAGCAGGGAAATGAGTTTAAGTATAATAAATATATGTATACATATATATATTAAACAATTTAGTATAACTTAATTATATAAAATATTCCATTGTCTGCTCCATGGTAAGTCTTGAGCACTCAAAACTCTAAAGAGTATTTGCTAGTCAAAATTCATACAAATTCCTTTAATTTTCTACACCCAGGAGAGTATTTGCTAGTCATGTATATACCATTAGCTTGCTACTCTTCCGTGAGCATTTGCTAGTCGCTCAAACTCCACTCAGCTCTCTCGCAATACAAATTTAACAATTCGAAGCATATTAACCGCATCAATTTTCGAGCTAAACGAGAAGAGGCCACCACAGCAGCAGCAGCAGATCATTAAACATACAAAAGGCAATAAATACACACACACACACACTCCCACACACACACACACACACACAGAGAGACTCGTTCCATAGCTCGTATAAGATATGCACATATAAAGAGCTGTGCAGAGAGGTCGCAATTATTTATGCCGAGGCGGCAACAACTTTTGACAAATTTTTTGGCAAAACATTTTGCGTAATAAATTTATTTTAATTACAACGCCAAAAAGTGGGCGTGGGCGTGGCTATGGTCGGTAATGAATGCGCTTCAATTAAATGAAATATTCATAGGCACAAATACGAGAGACCGAGGGCAAGAGCGAGCCGCCTGGGCGCAGGCACAGCCTCCGTCGGAATACCTGCGGCCAAGCATGTTTTATGAGCCGGCAGCCAGCAGCCAACAGCCGGCAGCCGGCAGACAACGGCTCCACGAGCGTAAAGCTGCCCAACAAGGGAGCATTAAGCGACGACACCTACGAAAAAAACAATAGCGACAAAATGGATTGTTAGCGAAAACTCTATTACTCTTTCTATGATACCAAACATAGTTTGGCATGGTTATAAAGGGAATACACTATAGTTGAGAAGGATATATTTAATTTGAAACAATAGAAATTTTATTTTGTTTGTATAGTATAGTATGGGAGGGTAGGGATGATACAGTACAGAAACTAAAGGCGTGGTATGGTATGTACTCTACGAGAGCTTTGATCAACATGACATCTATTATCTATTCTTATGTTTTATCTTATATTCCACATTCCACATTCAATATTCCGTATTTCATATTCCATATTCCATATTCCATATTCCATATTCCATATTCCACATTCCATATTCCATATTCCATATTCCATATTCCATATTCCATATTCCATATTCCATTTTCCATATTCCATATTCCATATTCCATATTCCATATTCCATATTCCATATTCCATATTCCATATTCCATATTCCATATTCCATATTCCATATTCCATATTCCATATTCCATATTCCATATTCCATATTCCGCTTTCCTTATTCTATATTCTATTTTCCGCATTCCTTATTCCATATTCCATCTTTCATCTTCCGTCTTTCATTTTCCATATTCCATATTCCATATCACAAGTTTCATTTTCCATGTCCCATGTTCCACATTTGTCTTCCATCTTCATTCCAGTCTCCAACTTCTATCCTCACTTGGTGTACCATATTCTATGCTTTTCCTCCAATATCCCCATCAAGTTAGGGTATCAAATGTAACCCCAAATGGTGCAACATCGGGCTGGCTGTGCGGAGTCTGTTTGTAGCCCGTTTTGGAGCTTGGAGCTATCCGGCGGTCGCCGGACATCGGTTCTATGCATCATTCAAACAATTTACCAATTTCGCTTTGTCTATCTCTCTCTCTCTCTCTCTCTCACTCTCTCTCTCTCTCTCTCTCTGTGTGGGTGTTTTGGTTGTTGACTGACCGCTCATAAAATGTTTATTAGGTAATGAAACATAACAACAAGCGCTGCGCACATAAATTTCAAACGAACGAAGCCTTTGCACTTTGTGCCCCATTTCGGTTCGGTGGTGCGCTGTTTGCGCTGCGCTTCACGGAAAAGAAAATTGGAAATTTTGGTTAATTGCGTTTTTGAAGCGGAAACTCTTTTGTACGCCAACAATCGACCGTACGTACACATTATGACAATTATGTGTCAAAAAGGAATCAATAACACTCAAATTTGGCTGACATATGACAGCGTTTGACATATTTTTTAAAAAATATTATTGAAGATCCTTGCGCGTCGCACTAATTGGAATATTGGCAATATGGGAAAGTGATGGAAATTTAAAAAAGTAAATGAGATAGGACTTTAGCGAGTGTATAAAGTATACAATAATTGGAAAAAATTGAGAGCCTAGTAGAGTAGCCTCTATATCGGGCATGCAGCAGCTTAAATGTATCTCGATAACTATCGGAGCTATAGACTTGAGACATGACATGCAGCTTGCTTATAAAGTATCGATCCTTGTAAATGGAAAAAAAGTTATTGTTACAGCATTTTCAGAAAATGTTAAACAGCAGAAGAAGCTTAAGAATGTCTCCTTGACAATATTATGCATGCATAACAGTCTACTTCTCTCTGTCTCCCTCTCTCTCTCCATCTCACTTGATTGACTCAAGATATGTATAGGCTTACTCTTGATCTCAGCCTCAAGCCATTTGTCTGTCTATCCGCATATTAGAATGACTGTAGAGTGGAAGAACTCAAAGAACTATTGAGCTAGTAATGTGAAACATTCACTCAACCAATCCATCTCCCATCTCAACTATATCTCAGTTAGTCAAAGTGTTCCCCACACTTCCCAAGTAATCGATAATTATCGATATATAATTATATTATCTAGACTGGAAGAACTCTTAGTACAACAGAGCAACTAATGTGAAACATAAACTCAACCAATCCATCTCCCATCTCAACTATACCTCAGTTAATCAAAGTGTTCCCCACACTTCCCAAGTAATCGATAATTATCGATATATAATTATATTATCTAGGACCAACTCAGCAACTCAACACCCCTATATATATATTATATTTAACTCACTGCTGCCGATCAATCGTCACAAGCCAAATCCGTTGCCAAACGCATTTGGCAAACAAATTCACGAAGCGTCGATAAATTCTCAATGCGTGCGCATCAAAGTATGCAAAAGTTTTCTACTTCTTCTTCTCCACTTTTCTTTTTTTTATTATTGTGTGGGTAGGGGGGGGGGGGGTGGGTGATGAGAGGCGTGTCACAACCGCAGGCGTCGATTTGCACTTCCACTTGACTTAAACCATAGATAGAGCGGGGAATGAGACGGGGGCAACTGTCACGTTGTGAAGTGTGCGTGGCAAATGCAGAAAATGTATTTATGCAAAAGTTGCAATTGTCAGCGCTGGTGCAAAGTGCAAAAGTGTTGCGCGAAATCAACGACAAGTATTCGCACACAAACACACACACACAGATACATAAAAGAGACAAACTGTGGCAAGTTTATGCGTCGCTGTTCGTGATATGTTTTGCATCAAAATGGGTTTATTTTGCTTGAGAAATATTTCTAGGAAATTGATTTGCCTGCAGAAGTTGAGATTGAATTTAACACATAAATTTTTTAAAATATAAAAAAATATTGGCTATATATTAGATTGAAGTTGCAGAAGAAAACACATCATTTTAAATATAAAAAAATTAAAAAAAAAATAAATATTAAAATATTTTAATTGAAATTGAATTTATTTATTCTTTTTTGCTTCTTAAAGAAAAAATGTTTATAGCGTATAAAAACATGTTTTTATTTTTATTTATATCAATTTATTGTACATATAAAAAAATATTTATTATACTAAAAAATAAATAAGAAAAATTTTAATATAAATAGTTCAACATTTAATAACATTTTTTTATTCATTAACTTTTTAAAATAAATTGAACTCAGCTTTTGAGCACTGAAATTGTCTAGAATTATTTTTAAAATTTTTATTAATTTTGATATAGAAGTCCTTTCGTTTTTTTTTTTTTTTTTTGTGAAAAATCTTCCTTTGGTCTTTTCTGGGCAGATTGAAATTTTCTATTGGGAGAAATGTGTATCTAGAGTCTTTTATATGCTGCGTGGAGGTTTCTAGCCATATCTGCTGAGAGAATTCGCCCACAAAGGATTGCTGTGTCTACCGCAAACACAGAGATGGTACAATTGGGTAATATGGGGAGATTAGAGGTCTATATATTATATAGTATAGGCGATAGGCAAGAGCGGCTGTCGAGGGCAGCCTGCTAAAATATTAAAGAAGTTTCAATTAACTAAGAAATAATATGCAATATTAATCATACGCATAGTAGGCCCCCTCTCTTCATGCATTAATCATACGCATAGTAGACCTCCTCTCAAGTCTGACAAGACTTAAATTGATACAATAGCACTTGACACTCTTTAAATTATTATTCCCAGCGCCACACACAGCTCCTACCTGGACTTTTTCTTAAATATTTATTTTTGAATTCTCATCCGAAACTCTGTTTGAATAAAAACTCAAACGCATAAACCCACATACTTATGCTTTCACACGAACACCGCAAAACTTGACAAGCGTTGACTTTTCAAATATCCTAACACACACACACAGATACATTTATTGGTAGACTGTTTGTGGAGCGAGCTCAGGGCACACCTAGGTGAGTGTTTGGTATTTGAATTGAGTTTTGCATTGCCGAACTGTCGCCAAGTGTTGATTATGTTTCGCGGCTTTTGTCACATAATACAGATAGATATATACATATATATATATATATATATACATATATATTTAGTTGAATGATATATTGAATGCATTGCTCGTCGACTCGATTTGCATGCATGGCCCGATGCGCTTATTGAACGCAAATGCATTTGGAGCGGCAATCCATTCAAAATAAATATAAATATAAATATATTTTTTTTCTCATAAAGTATATTTGTATATATAATTTATTTGTATATTTCGCATATAGAAAAACAAGTATTTATATTCAAATCGCGTGCTTAGCCGAAAGCATTCAAAAACCTGCTGACCCATTTGCATATGGAATAGGGTTACGCACTCACACGCGCGACATTGTACCCTGTTGGCTACTGGCCCGAACTGGGACAATATTATATGTATCAATCTAGAGCAGGTGATAAAGCAGGCGAAGCTAGACGAGTGTGCAGCAGGAATTAGATATATAGTATGCTATATTGAGTCTTATACAATTGAGTCTTAGTGAAAACATATTCTAGTATTTTTTATATGTCCTCCAACAACGTAGCCAGTGTTAAATATCTGTAAAACAATCTTCCAGTTGTCAGATATATCTTAAAAATATCTGGCAAACTATATATCACAAACTGACTCAACTCTATTCCCAGGGTATTCCCGTCGTGCCCTGTCGCTTGCATCTATCAAAATTCCCGTATTAATTCTATAGCCCAATTAATGGCGAACTACATGAATTTAAAGCGCATTTTAATAGAGTTTTTAATTAATTTAAATTTTGTCATTTGAACATTATTTATTAGCGAGCTTAACGAGCACTAAACTATATCGATTTACCAACTCCACCTCTGCATCTTCTTCGTCTCGTTGCAGCCGACATTATACAGGATTTAGCAAATTAAACTAATTGCCAGTTAAGAGACAGAAGCAACAGCAACAACAACAACAACAAACAACAAAAAAATATTTAAAAATTAAAAAAATAAACATAATTTACTATTAACAACACGTTTTGACATTAGCATTAAGTAAGTAAAACGAGCGCTAAAAAATACATTTAAATTCGCACTATTTTTAGGAATTTAAGTGGCATTTAAAAAATACGCATAAATAATTTTTAGGTGTCTGTTAATCGAAAAAAAAAAATAATTGAAAAGAAAAAAATTGAGAAAAGAGAAATCCGTTCAATTTTAAACAACATTTCGACCAAAAATAAAAAGCAAAATTTAAATTTAAAAAAAATACTTAGATTTAATATTTAGTGTATAAAAAATATATACTAAAAATACCATAAAAAATACTCCAAAAAATATATACTCACTAAAACAAAGCGTGCACTGTAGTTAAGTTTGGTATAAACAACAAAAGAGAGCTGGAGAAAATCGAATTGAAAAAGTATACGACATATTTAATACACTATTAAAGAAGCTCTGGCAGGATTATGGAAAGAAAGTTGACCGATAAAATTTGCTGCTGAGTGGAATGGAGAAGGAATGAGCCAATTAATCAATAACCCACTAATAATGCAGATAATGTCAGCTCGCCAAATAACTGCATAAATTGTATTTAATTGACATGCCTGCTTAGGCAGAGTTCATTAATAAATTTTTTTTTTTTGATTTGTTTTAAATTAAAAAAAAAACAATTTCATGAATACTTTCATTTAGTTTGTGTTAAAAAAAAAGTTATAAAAAATAATATAAAAAAAATTTTAAAATATTTCAATGAAATTCTTTAGTTTTAAAAATATTTTATAAAAAAGAAATTATTTTCATTTATGTTTTTTTTTTATTGAAATTATTTGATTAATCCTTAGTCATACTCTTCATACTTCATACTCACGCGCCATCTGTTGACTAAGAGTGTCAACTGCAAAGCTACTCAAGATATCTCTACAGATATACAATCTAAATTGGATCTTAAACTCACACTGCTTAGCTCTTCAAGCTATGATTAGCTATTCTTTAAACAAAGCTGCTCTTCAAGCCCTATTTATTGCACCCTCCGACCCCTTTTGATTATCATTTCGTATTGTGATAATTATTTATGTAAATATATAGGTATATAGACATATATTGCTGGCCATTTAATTATAAAATGTGGCCAAATTGTTGACTGTTCATTTGGCGAGCCTTGCGAATGTGCGACAAATGCAAATAGCCAGAAAATTCGGATTGAATTCGTTGTAAAACCAAAAGCCAAACACAAAAGCCACCTTTGAGGTTGCAATTGTGCGAAAATCTATACAAAAATTGTGCGGTCAATATGGAAAATTTAGCAAAAATTAAATAAACAGTTATTGCAGGCAAACACACACACACACATATGTAAACTGCAACAAAATGGTATTTTAATTGCATTCGCAATATGTGGAAAAAATGGAGTGGATTGGCGCAGAGTGTCGCACTGAAAATACTCTGAAAATATATCAAGGAATTTTTTAGTTTATATTATATTTTATATTATTTGTCAATTTGAAATGAATTAAGCAGGAATCGCTAGTTAAATTATATTTTTTTTTTCATTTTAAATATTTTTTTATAATTATTATCAAGAATTCTCTAAGAAAATCTACTTTTAAATTACTAATTTTCAACTAAATTAAACATTTTTTTTTTAATTATTTTATATTTTCTTTTCTTATATAAAATATGATATACGCGTCCTCTTTTCTATAACCACCTTTTGTATATATTATTTAATTAATTACTTCCATAGTACATTCTTATGCAGCTTTTAATAAGTTATCGATAACATAAACAATATCTGAAATTTTTAAGAGTTTTATCGAAAACGATATTAATAGAAACGATAACAGTTTTAGCTTTGCTTAGGTAACTAGAGATGATACTATGGTATGCCTGGTTTATCGATAAGTATGTTACTATGATATGGCGGGTTTATCGATAAGCATTACACTATGGTATTACTGTTTTAGCGATAAGTATAATACCATGGTATGACTGGTTTATCGATAGGCATGATACTATGGTATGGCTGGTTTATCGATAAGTATGATACTTTGATATGGCTGGTTTATCAATAAGTATGTGATATGTTTGAGTACAGTTATGTTTGGCACTTCTAGGGCTATCTCTACATATTTCATAGCAAAGCCAATGTATCCACTGCGTAGGGTAAACCACGAATTACAAAAAAAAAACACAATCGAAATCTATTGAAATGGCAAAGGGCACTCATTAGCCTTTGTTTTCACTATGTCGTGTGTGTGTGTGTGTGAAGGGCTTATTGAGTCTGAACAATGCGCGGGTGAAGGATGATCAACAACTAATTGCACTGCTAATTTCAATTGTTGCATTGTCGCCGTCGCCGTCGTCGTCGTCGTCGTTTATAATCACGAAAATTGTAATTACAAATTACAATTGAGGGCCCGTTTTTACGCAAATTAGATTGTGCAAATGTTGTAAATTAATTTGAAGGGCCCAAATTGCGTTGACAAAATCAAAGCGCAAATTTTCAATTTATTTGCCGCATTCTTCGGCCCTAATTGGCAAATGTGTAATTAACTGGGTCAGCCAAATGCCAGACCGAAACTATTTGTTAAGCCCTTAAAGCGCAAGAAATTCCAAATGAAACACGATGAGAATATCAAAGCGAACTACAAATACTGAATTTCCATAGCAAAACCGCAAATATGAATATTAAAAATAATAATCGAAAAAAAACTGCCAAATGCAAAAATTCAATTTAATTTGCTCGAAAAATATTTGCAAAATTTATATATATTAAATATTGATATATATATATATATATAAGATAGCCACTGCTAAGTAAATGCCCAAATTGACGCACTTCTGAACTAAATTTCCGTTTTGTATTTTTATTTATTTAAATTAATATTTATAAATGTTGAAAATTTCTAAAATATTAAATAGACTTTTTATATATTTATATATTGATTTGAGAGAGAGAGAGAGGGAGAGAGCTGAACGGAACTCTGGGCAAAGCCTCTCCGAATATATCTTACTAACTTTCATTTCCGAAATACTTCAGAGTCAATAAACTCATTTAGTGAAACAAAAAATAGGTAAAGGGCTTTAGTCCCAACACCATTAACACTTTTTTAACCTTTTGCAACACTGTTCAAATGCATAAAAACTAATTTCTGTTTAATTAGCTAATACAATTATATTGATTTATAAATGATATTTGTGTGTTTTTGTTGCCTTTTCATTAAAGCTAATCTAGAATTTATTTCGCACAGCTATTAGCCTTAATTTATATATTTCTATATATTTTTCGCCCTCTCAGCAGGATTCTAAACTCACAGAAAATACCAATCAAAGGCTAGCACCACCCAGTGCACACGGCCATTAAGCCCACCTCTATGCGCATCTAAACTCTTGCACGCATTGCTATAAAACTAAATTGAAGCACAATTCTCAAAAAAACAAAGAAAAGGAGTAACTAAATGCAATTATCATTTCGTGTTCATGGCAACAAAATAGGTTGTAAAAAATATTTAAAATAAAAAAAAAATAAAAAAATACATAAAATAAAAATAATAAATTAGTTTTATATATATAAATATATAATTGCTAAACTATTACAAACTATGTGCGAAATAAAAGCTGCGAATGCAGCCTTTGGTACATGAAATATTTTGAAAAATATATATCGGTAAAAAAAGTAACGAATGGCATAAAAAATGATTTAAATTCCAGCAAAAAGCATAATTGAGGCATTTATTTTGATATCAAACAACTGAAATACTCGATGAGAAATTCCGATAAACAAAAGAAAAATTATAGATAAAATGAAAGAGAAAACAATGCGAGAAGTGAAGATACCCTGAAATTAGTTTGGGTTAATTTTTTTTGTATATATATAAATCATTTTTAGCTAAAAAATTGCATCATAAAATTTATTGTTGAAAATAAATAGATGAAATTAAAATGCTAGAAGTGAAGTTACCCTGTACTTAAATATAAATATTATTTAATATAATTTATTTAAATATTATGAAATATAATTTAAAAATCATTTCACTTACTGCTAGTTCATATTTCCATACAACGTTTTTTCCATCCAGCTATACCCCATTCCAATTGCCTACAGGGTATGCTCAAACACAGAAAAAAAACCCAAGTCAACTTCACGGCTTAACTCATTTAATATTAAACATAGTTAAATAATAGCAAAAGTAATGTTAAATAATTTAAACAGTATTTTAAAACATTTATTCACAAGCAGAAAAAAAATTAAAATAAAATGCAGCGGAATACATTTGATATTAGCAAATAGCTGTAAGCGCTTTGTATATATATATCAAATATTTACATAATTAATCATAATAAATAAAATATAAAAATTAAAAAATGAAATTTATTGTAGTGTGCAACAATTTAATTGATTAATTCATGTAAATACACAAACGTCAAAAATAAATGAAGAAAAAACTAAAATGAAAGCCAACATAAGTAGCGTAGCAAATATTTGAATAATTAAAAGTTCAGTAAGCAAAATATATATGTATTAAAAAATATATATAAAAAAATAAAAAAAAATCATATTTAATTTAGGGAAGTTTTTTGCATATTTTATTTTTAAACTTAAAAAATATATAGCTAAGTTTATTTTATTTTTTAAATTTAAAGAAATCATTTCCAGTAAAATTAACTCTAATGATATATTTAAATATTTAATATTTTAATTGATATTATATAAAATCAAGAAATATTTGAAATAATTATTTGTTGAATATTTTTAATTTTTAATAATTTTTAAATAATTATTTTTGAAAAATATTTTTTTTTTAAATAATTATCTAAATATTTGAATTAATTAATTGTTAAATATTTCCAATTTTTAATAATTATTTATTAAATTTTATTAAATAATTATTTGTTTAATATTTTGATTTTTTTAATTACGTATTTAATTATTTGAATTAATTAGTTGTTAAACATTTTTAATTTTTAATAATTTTAAAATATTTTAAAAATACTTTTTTAGTTTTTGAAATAATTATTTAATTATTTGAATTAATGAATTGTTAAAAATTTTAAGAATTTTTAAATAATTTTTTAATTTTTAAAATATTTTTTTATTTTTTATTTATTAACAGATTGTGTGCTTCAGAGCTATATTTATTTCCAACCCAAATTAAATCTTTAAGTATTTTTTAAGACGTGTTTTGATACAGTGAGTAAGTCATATATTGAATACTCTTCATAAGCAGTTGAATCTATGTGTTTAGCTTAAAGATAAGAAAAAAATAAAAAAAAAATAAAAAGAAAAAATGAAATCAAAAATAGTCCAACAACAAGAGCAGTGTAAGTAGTTCTTTAAGCCAAACAGATTTGATGTGAAATTCATTTTCTCTTTTCTCTCTGTAAACTGAAAAATAAAAATCCATAAAATATATAATTGCATAACTAAAACTATATACGATTTGCGTAGATGTTGGTCGCCAGGCGCTCCAAGCATTTTACTTATATACTAAATTTTAATTATAACTTAGCTGGTAAACACTATGCATATACATATATATACGTACGATATTATATGAATATGAGATATATAACTACTATGAATAAACTGAAAATGTAAAACTCTAAAATCGTTCGTTTGACTTTTCTCGACTAACTGGGCAGTCGCTTCTTTTCTAGGCTTTACACACAACAAATTATATATATATATATATTTATATATTTATATATATATATAAATATATATATATATATATATATATATAGATGTATCGCACAAGAAATGGGCAGCAACAGATGGAGTTTAGTCTCTGAAATGGCAGCTATTTGGCTGCTGTTGCTGGTCTATCTGCTGCTGCGGCAGCTGAACAGGATCCTCGGCAGGATCATGGAGCGACGAGCGGAGGCCGCTAGCCGCCTGAAGGCAGCGTTGACAACAACAACAACAACAACAGAAACAGCAACAATGAGCAGAGCAACAAAGCACAGAAGAAGCAAAAGAAGTCGAAACGCTGCGGCTGCGGCTGCGGCTGCTGTGCAGGTAAATTGAAAATGAACAAAAAAATTTATTCCAATTGTTTTGCAGGCGCAATTAAAAAAAAAAACGAGCTTCTCTCTCTGTGTGTGTGTGTGTGTGTGTGTGTGCGAGTGTGTGTGTGTGTCTGTTGGCAAACCGCAAATGGTGACATTGCGCAAATAAAAAACAATTTACGATAAACATCAAATTTCCACAAATTACCTTATATTTTACGTGAGTTGCGAAACAGATTGTAAACCACACGCAGACACAAGCTGCACACACACTCACACACAGCCACTCACACACACACACACACAGAGAGAGACAACAAAAAAAACGGCAACAATAATGGCAGCAGCAGCAAAAAAAACCGCGACGCGCTGATTTTACAGCACGTTGAGCATTCGCCTCGTTGGCCATTGTTTGCACTCAGCGGCGCACGGGGTCAGGGTTCAGGTGTATATTCTCTCGCACTCCCTCCCACTGCCTCCCCCTCTCCCACTCTCCCTGTGTGTACTTTAAACGTAGCAGACACGCCTACACTTAAATTTCGAAATTTGCAATTATTTTTATTGCTCGCCATTTTCGCTTGCTGTTTGCGCTGCGGCTTTGCCTTTTTGCCAGCCACTCGACGAAATGGCAACAGCCGTTGGGGGCGTGCTGCCTAGCAGTGAGGGGGCGGGGGCAGTCAAGTGTAGGGGTCGCCACTTTGTAGTACCCATCATAAATTTACCAACAAAAAAT
Source organism: Drosophila paranaensis (assembly GCA_035047545.1). Classification (NCBI taxonomy): domain Eukaryota; kingdom Metazoa; phylum Arthropoda; class Insecta; order Diptera; family Drosophilidae; genus Drosophila; species Drosophila paranaensis. The sequence goes on along the minus strand of JAWNPL010000153.1, from coordinate 1,533,614 downwards.
AAATAAAAACAACAAGCAAATGCGCTCTAGTTGTATTTCCCTCTCCCTCTTTATCTCTCTCTCTCTTTCTCTCTCTCTCTCTCTCTCTGTCTGTCTATGTGTTTAGGCCATAGTCTGCGTGTAGCTTTTGCCTATAATATGAGCTTCTGATTTGACTTAGGCTTTATATGTAACAGATATAATAATATTGAGCGATAACAGTGTTCGTGATTGTAAACTATGTACAATCAAAAATTTTATTTATAACAATTTAAATACTTAGAAATATTTTTTGTTATTATTTTTGCTATTTTTTTAGTATTTTGCATAAATATATTATTATAAAAATATTAAATATTAAATATAAATTTTTAAGATATATTTTTAAAAGTATAAACATTTTTATGGCAATTTTCTTTAATATTTAATTTAAGTTTTTTTTTAGATATTTTAAAAATTCAAAGATATTTTTTTACATAAATATTTTTTTAATATTTGCATTTTGAATTTTTTTTATAATATTTTTAAATATTTAATACTACATTGTATTTAAATTAATTTTAAATTTATTTTAAATTATTAGTTGAATACATATTTTATTTTTATAATATTTTGATGAATAATACTAAGTTGTATTTATAATTACTAAAAAAATTTAGTCTTATTAGTTGAATGTCTAAATACTAATATGACAGAAGGTCTATAAATTTTTAAAAATATATTTGCAAAATTTAGTGTATTTAGAAATACCTTATATGTTATTTTTAAACGTGTTTCTGAAAGTATTTCTAACCAAAACTTTTTAAAAATATTTCTAAATACACTAAATTTTGTAGACATATTTTAAAAGATTTATAGATATTTTGTTCTATAAGTATTTGGATTTTTTTATATATTTTTATATTAAATTTTTGTGCAAAAACTGGTCGTTTTTGGTATTTTTAACTCAAAACTATAATAAGAAAGTCTTAGAAAATTATATATTATTTTTGAGTATAAAATATAAATTATTTATGAAGTATTTCAAGCCAAAAGTAATAAATTCCTATCATAAGTAGATTTGTAGTTCTCCGAACTGAATGCTTATACCCACCCATTCAGTATCTGCAGGGTATTCAAATTTCTGTTAAGATAAAGCGCATATTTTAAATTTATCTGTCATTCTATATAGACACATTCATATATACATATATATATAATTTTATTATGACAGCCGAAATTGTCATCTGTTTGGCATCCCCGATAAAGGTCAAAATTTCAATTGCTTCTAAACGCTTGGGCCGTTGGCTCCTATAAAATATTTACTTCACATATTTGCAGGCAGCTCCCCTACCTATTTGAATGTCAAGGTTATTTTCTATAGTAAATCAAACGTCCCAGTGGACGTTGCGTGTGTTGATAAGCCACTAGAGTAGCAAAAGCACATGAAGTGAGTTGTAGACAGAGCGAGAGCGAGACAGAGTTTGACATTTGGCTGGCTATTTTTAGTCGACTTCATCAATTTCCAACTGACCTCATTGAAATTAGATCAGAGACTTTTCTCTCTCTCTCTCTCTCTTTCTCTCTCTTTCCTTCTCTCTCTTTCTTTCTGCAATTTCATTTCATTGCCTTGGGGCACAATTTCTTGAGCTTTCTCTGCACTTTCAAATGACATTTTCCAGCCACATGTGCGTTAAGCTTTCCGCTTCACACACACACACATACACATAGAGTCTTTGATACAAGCTGCTCTAAATTCTAGAAACTCAGCTCTAATTGCGCCCGTAGGTGGCACTGTTTGCTGTAGTCTTAGACATATCACAGAGTTCAATAATCCTCGAGTCCTCGCACAGACTGGGCCAGCGGGCAGATAATTAGGCGCGTCTTTGGCTTAGGCTCATGCTTTGGCTCATGCTCTGGCTCTGGCTTTGGCCCATTCAAAGTACAGCAAAAAACGTGATAAGTAGCAGTAAAGTAGGCAACGAACAAGTGGTCAGCGGGCAGTTGCCTAGCAGGCGGCTCTGCGCCTCCAATGTAATTAGAGAGCATTAGGATTAGGCTTACAAATTTCCAGCGATAACAAACGCCAACTGAAGGCCATCTAGCCAAGTCCCAGAGCCCTAAAGAGGGAAAGGGAGCTTGAGTTGTTCAATCTGGGCCATATTTGTGGGCCAAGCTGCAAAAACTTTTCACAAATAAATCAACTTTATGGAGCGTAACAGCAGCGGGAAGCAGCAAGAGCAGGGATCAAGTCCACGGCGACAGCGGCAGTGACAGCGAGGCACTGTCAATGACCCGCGGCAAGGTACAATACGTTCAGGCTGACAATAAAAACAGATTCCCATAGCTGAGATAGAGATAGGATGTACAGATACAGATGGAGATACAGTAGAGACACGGTTAGAGATAGAGATACGAAAGGAATTTGAGATTGAGATCGAGAATAAAAATTAAAATAAAAAAAAAATTAAAATCAATATTAAATTAATTATTAGAATTAAAATAAAATTAAAATTAACATTAAAAATAAATACAAATTAAATTAAAAGTAAATTAAAAATCAGTTAAAATTAAAATTAAAACTAAATTTAAATTTAAATTCAAATTAAATTAAAATTGTAAAAAATTCAAATTAAAATCAAAATTACTTATAACAATTAAATTAAAATTAATATTTAAATTTAAATAATTAAAATCAAACTTAAAATTAATCTTTAAATTTCAATAAAAATAAATTAAAAATGAAAATTAAAATTTAAAATTTATTAATTAAAATTAAAAATTAAAATTAAAACTAAAATTAAAATAAAATTTAATTATTAAAATTAAAATAAAATAAAAATTAAAATTAAAAAAATTTAAATTACAGTTCAAATTAATTATTAAAATTAAATTTAAATTAAAAATTAATTTAAATTAAAATTAAAATTAAAAATGAAAATTAAAACTAAAATTAATTCTGATAAATTAAATTTCATCTCTCTCTATCTCTCTTCTCTCTCTTTCTCTTCTCTCTCTCCCCTCCTTTACTTTCGTCCCTCTCCTCACTTTCTACCTCTTTTTCAATCGGTTTCTTTTCGGCTTCTGCTTCTCGCCATTGACAACATTAATTGATGAGGCGTCAGCATCAGACGCGCATTTGCATGCACTTTTCTAAGCGCGCTAAGATGAAAACTCTCCATTCTCTGTCCTCCGCCTACCCTCTTGAGTAGGCCACTGCACCCCCAGCTAATGCAAGGCCAATGGATTGGCAATTGTCGAAGAGCGACGCGACAAAACCGCAAAATCTAATTTGGCCCAAACCACCAAAGCAATTAAAGTTGCCAAACGGACGAAACGGTGTGAACCACTCAAATCGACTATACCGAGAGTGTCCGAGTGTGTGTGGGGCTGTGGGTGTGCGTGTGGGTGTAGGGGTGCGGGTGTGTGTGATGGACAATAAATACACTTCAAATTTGCACGAAAATTTACCGTTGATTTACGCGTATTCCGCATTCGCTCAATTTGCCCAACAAATGCGACGCGTTTTAATTAATTTTCACGCAGCAAAAAATATGTTTCTTTCTTTGAAAAAGTTAAAGTATATTGCAGTTGTTGGCAGTATCCGACTATGGGATACTTATTGATACACTGAAATGTAGCTTATGAGAGACGGAGGTAAAGAGAATGAGATGGAGAGAAAGAGAGAAAAAGATACAGCAAGACAAAGAGAGAGAGAAATATGTAGAGAGATAGAGGAGAAATAGAGATAGAGACAGAGAGAGACATCAAGAGAGATAGGAGCCAGAGAGAGAGAGAGAGAGAGAGAGAGAGAGAGAAAGTGAGACAGATTGAGATAGAGAGAGATATTGAGATAGAGAGAGAGAGAGAAAAATAGAGATATAGGTAGAAAAAGTGAAACAGATTGAGATAGAGTGATAGAGAAATAGAGAGATATGGAGATAGCGAGAAAGATAGAGTGATAGAGAGTTAGAAAGATAGAAAGATAGAGAGGTAGATGAGAGATAGATAAGAGATATATGACAGATAGGTGAGAGATAGATGAGAGATAGATGAGAGATATATGAGAGATAGATGAGAGATAGATGAGAGATAGATGAGAGATAGATGAGAGATAGATGAGAGATAGATGAGAGATAGATGAGAGATAGATGAGAGATAGATGAGAGATAGATGAGAGATAGATAGGAGATAGAGAGAGATAGATGTGAGATAGATGAGAGAAATAGAGAAAGAGATAAAGTGACTAATATTGAAAGGGAGAGAGAGAGAGAGAGAGAGCCATAGAGAAAAGAGGGAACACAGTTTTTAGCCTTAATTACTCCTTATTCATAGCCTCATCGAACCCCATATACCCCATCATACCAACAGCCTGAGCGAGCATGTAAACCTTTTTTGGGCAGCCTGCATACAAATTACAATGCATGTGGCCAAATAATTTGCACAAACTGGGCTTTCGCCCCCCTCTGCACTCCTGCCCCTCGCCACATGCTGCATGCTGCATGCCCCAACCAGTTGCTGCTGGTGGCATATTGGGGCTAACATGCGGCTGCAAATGCTCAGCCACGGCCATAATTTAAAACAATTTCAAATTGCCAGCAATCGCGAGCTTCTCGTTTCGCTTCGTTTCAGTTACAGTTTTCGGTTTTCAGTTTTCATTTCTCGTTTTTCACTCTCTCATCTATATTTCATTTTGTTTTTATTTTTGTTTTTTTTTTTTTTTGTTTTATTCCTGCATTTTTCGTGCCTTAAAGCAGGCAATGCAATTAAAGTGCAAAACTATTACGCGATTATAGTATAGCCAGAGCAAAGCATATTGACTTTTATGAAATAATAATGAGACTATTTTAGGTATATATATATATCTATCTTTATAGCTGATTGCCTTGAGGAAGGTTAGTCTTACAGTAGTCCATATTGTTGATCTCTTGTCAAATTCTCATGCTCATAGTCAAATTACATCTCTTTTCTACTTTTACTTTCGTTCTCATTCTCTTCCTTTCTCATTTTATCTCTTCATTCCCTCTCTCTATATATTACTTCTCATTACTTCTCTATATTTTTAGTGCCACTCTCTCCCGCTTTCGTTGTCTCTGTCTGTAGTTTTCCCCTTGTCTCTCTCTCTCTCTCCTTTTCTTTATATTTTTCCTCTCTTCTGTATCACTCTCTCCCTCGCTTTCAGTCTTCTCTCTCTCTCTCTTCCTCCTCTTTTTCTCTCTTTCTCTCTCTCTCTCTCTCTCTCTCTCTCTCTCTCTCTCTCTCTCACTCACATGCACACTCCCTTTCAGCGTTCTTCTCTTTCTTTCTCTCCCACATTCTCTCTTTCCTTCTCTCTCTCTCTCTCTCTCTCTCTTCCACTTTCCCTTTCCATCACTTCGCCTCTGTTTCTCTCAGTCGGTTTATTTTTTTGAAGTGTCTAACTTTCTTTTTCTCTCTCTCTCTCTATCTCTCTCTCGTTCTCTCTCTTTTCCTCTCTCTTTCTCTCTCTCTCTTTATCTCTCTTTTTCTCTCTCTCTTTTCTTCTCTCTTTTCCTCTCGCTTTCTCTCTATTTCTCTCTGCCTTTCTGTCTCTTTCTCACTCCTGTTTCTCTCTTATTCTCTCCTTTTTGTCTCCTATTCTCTATCTCCCTCTCTGTAAATCATTCTCTCTCTTTGTCTTTCTCTCTCTCTCTCTCACACCTTATTTGTCTCTTTTCTAATTAGAGTATTATATCTTCAACCTATCGGAACTCTCTCACTCTCTCTCTCTCCCTTTCCATCTCTCTCTCCCTCTCCCTCCCCACTAATATTTTCTTCTTGAATTTCCTCTCAATTGCTGCCCGCTATGGCAAGTTAACTTTGTATCTCTGGGCATTGCCACGCCCACTTTTAAACGCTCTAAGCATCGTTGGCCGTCAGCTGTCGCTGGGCTCTGGAGCGCGTTCGGCTCGCATCAACTAGCCCGTTGTTTGTTTTAACGATATTAACCGCGTGGATAGTCAGCCATTGGTCACGCCCATAACGCCCCCAATGTAATAAAACTATAAAGCGCGTGGGTTAGAGATGGGCGCGTGATGATAAGCTACAATTTAGCGAGAAAGAGACTGATTGAGGGCGGCAGGATGGGGTGAGAGAATACGTGCCAGAAGAGGAGGGTTGAGTGGTTGATTGAGTGATGGGTTGATTGACTGACTGATTAAATGACTGCCTGATTGACGACTTTTTGACTGATGAGCCACTGACTGATTGACTGCAGACTAAAGATAAAATTACTGATTGATGACTGATTGACTGAGCGATTGACTTATTACCTGATGAGCTAGTGATTGACTTAGTGACTGATAGATTGCATGAAGAGCAGGTGATTGACTAGGTGACTGATGGACTGTCGACTAAAGATAAAATGATTGATTGATGACTGATTGACTGACTGTTGCACAGACTGATTGAAGATGGATTGACTGATTGACTGACTAATAAGTCAATAGACTGATTGTTTGATAGATAGACTAAGTGATTGACTGACTGACTGTTGGACAGTCTGATTGATAATCTAATCTAATTTACTAACTGATTGACTGACTGATCGGCTGAATGGTTGACTACTAATAATAATAGACCGACTGATTGATGGACAGACTGATTGATTGACTAATTGATAAACTATTTGACTAACTGATTAGGCCAGTCTAATTGACGACTGATTGATAACTGATTGACGACTGATTGTCTGACTGATTGACTGACTGATTGATTGACAGATTGATTGACTGTTAGACAGACTGATTGACTGACTGACTGACAGATTGATTGACTGTTAGACAGACTGATTGACTGACTGATTGACAGACTTTAGAGCAGTCTGATGGACGACTGATTGATGACTTGTTGAATGACTAATTTATTGGCCTAAAGAGCTCTTTGATTGATTGATAGCCTCATTGATTGATTTACTGAATGACTGAGAGATTGACTAAAAACCTCACAGAATATCGATTACTTAATTGATGAACATTGAGTGGTTGTTCGATTGACTCAATCAGTTGATTAATCAACTTAAAGACTAACTGGCTGATGGTCTTATCGAAAAGGAGATTGATTGAATATCTGACTGAAAATACATTGACTGATTGACTCCTCTACTAACTCTATTTGCATACAAAGAAAACTTGTTAACTACTTAGCCTGATAGATAGCTTGGCTACATCCGATAGTTAAGTAATGTGCGCGTTAAACGCTCACGCGCTCATCAATAGTTTGGCGTAATGGCCGAGGGGCGACTCAAGCGCCATCTGTTGGCTGCACGCCGAGGCGCTGTTTTGCAGACGATGTTTTAGTTGTTGCCTTTACTGCAGTTGTTGTTGTTGTTGTTGTTGCTGTTGCTGCTGTTGTCGTCATTGTCGCTTTGCACATTGCATTTTATTGACCATAACTGACTTTGTCATTGTGTATCCCAGAGCTGAAGGCGAAGGCGTAGCGTGGCAGGAGGCGTGGGGCGGGGCGGTCATAGCCATCCAGCAGCGTAGACGTTGCTGCAGCAGCTGTTTCTCCATGTTTCCTGTTTGTTGTTGCATGTTCTGTTACTGTTGTTCGTGTTGTTGTTGTTGTTGCTGCTGTCGGGCAGCTCGCGTCTCATTGCTCATACGCCGCGTGGCCGCGCTTTTCGCGTTGTCATCAACAGCAGCAGCAGAAGCAGCAACAACATTTGCTTGCTACGCCCGCAGGAGTTAGCGAGGCTCGTGTGCAACATTGTTGTCTTCTATACCCTGTAAGAATTGAGAAATGTCAAGGGGCTATAGCAGCAGAGGGTCTATGAATGCGAGAACATGTTGGGCCAATCGGCGGAGCTTAAAATGACTCTGACCCGATTAATATATATAAAAATAATATTGAACACTATATCTTTCGAGTTTATAAATATCTCAATTTATGATTGAAAATATGAAAATATATTAAAGAGATCATTTTTTTAGATAAATTAAGTCCTCCGAATTTAAAGACAATTTTTGAAGTTGTTTTCGGAATGAATTCGAAAATTATATTTTCGAAATTTATAATATATTTTAATAACATATTTATTTGGTCATAAAAAATATTTTCGGAATAAATTAGGAACCAAGTCGGAATTAATTCGGAAAAAATTCGGAATAAATTCGGAATAAATTCGAAATTAATAAAAAATATTCGGACTTTTAATAAATTATTTTGTTAATTTGTAAAATATTTTCTGAATAAATTAATTAATTAATTAGGAAATGATGTAAAATTTTGGAGGAAAATTAGATTTCTAGAATTTTCATAATAGTTTCGGAATATATTAAACTTTCTGAATTTATAAATAGTCTCTCATAACATTTTCTGAATTTATAGATAATATTCTATATATATTGAACATTTTCGGAATTAATTCATAGTTTTCTATATATATATACATATAGGCATCAGCTTCCTTTCGATCTCTATTATTTCTGTAGAGCAACTGCCAGTCCATCATTCATTCGCAGGTCAAGTTCTCTGTCTGTTTTTGTTGCACCTGTGCAGCTGTGCAGCACGCGCACGTGTTGTAGCCGAGCTTAGCAGATTTGGGTGGCTGCTGGCATTAAACTTTGCGTTGCTGCTGCTGCCGTTGCAGCTCTGATGATTTTGTTAACTTTGCTGGCAGTTTATCGTGCGTCTTGCAATTTGTCAAACAATGTGTCACATGGCTTCAGTGCCACCTCAGAGGCTGCATGCCTCAGCCACCTACACCCACCCCCACCGCCACTGCCACATTAATTAAATGACTTTCAACTTTTGTGCGGATTTTGCATGCGTTTTGCATTAGACAAATTAATATGAAAATCTCCCGGCGCCTGGCTAATTAAGCCACTTGTTAGCCTGCCTCTGCTCAGATGCGGCACACACTTTACAGCTGCGCTACGTGCCGCGGGGCACACATACATCAACTCGTGCCCCCTCCCCACCACCCCTCGTTAATCCCCAGCGAACTCATCAAAGTTCCCCCCGCAAAAAAAAAACTGCACTCGCAACTCGAGTCGAGTCGAGTCGCTTGCCTTATCAGCGCCATAAACGGCTTATCAAGCGGGCAGCAACAACAACATTTCCTACACTCAATTGACACCACTCGTGACCCACAAAAAAAAGAAGCAAACAAGCGCGCTGACAAAAAGTGCGAAAATAAAATAAACAAATATCAAATTGAAACCGAAATCGGAAAGTCCACAGAAATTAGCACTTGCTAAAGAGCCGAAGCACACGAGCAATGCAGACAGTTCAGATACCCTGCAAAGCTAGAATGAATGTAAAATTATGAATTTTGAAAAAAGTATATATAGAAATGTCTCAAATTTTATCCAATTTCTATATAGCATAACTTAATTTAGTTATATTTAAAATATAGAGATGTGAAAGATTTAGTATTCACGCTTTTGCCGTTTGAGCTGTATAATAACCTTCAATCATTCAATCACTCAGTCAATCAAGGCACTTAAAAGTAAGTTACCTAAGTGACCAAGCTATATAGCTTTAAATATAATGTTGATTAAAATTTCAGACAATCAATCAATCAATTAGTCAATCAATCAATCAGTCAGTCAACCGATCAATCAATTAGTCGAATAGTCAATCAATCAATACATTAGTCCGTCAATCAATCAATCAATTTGTCAATTAGTCAATCAATCAATCGATTGGACAATTGGTCAATCGGTACATCATTCAGTCAATCAATCAATCAATCAACTATCATTTCTGTATAAAGAGATTGTCGTATTATGCTACAACATCAACAACTTATCTAATTTGCCTTAGTTATCTATCAGATTAAGTTATACAACGTTTCCTATCAATCAATCAATCGAAATTCAAATTTATATATAAATTGATTGGGATTGAAATATATTTTTAAAAACTGTAGCAAATTGGTGTATTCAACCTAAACAAGCCTTATATGGCATTCTTATCTAACATTTCTCATCAATCAATCAATCTATCAATCAGTCAATCAACTCAAGTACGGCTACTTAAATAGCTCGTTCCATTGTGTTCTACGTCAACAAAAACTTATCTAATTTCCTGCATCGCTACTCCATACAATGTTTTATCTATAGCACTATACAACGTTGCTTATCAATCACTCAATCAACTTTCACTTTTGTATATAAGTTGATTAGAACACAATCGAACCAAAAAGAAGAAAGCTTATCTAAATAACTTAGGTGGGTCCTATAGATTACAGTGTTAGCTAACATGCCTGTTCAATTAGTTAATCAATTAATCAATCAATCAATAGAGCAATAGACCTTCAATCAGGCAACCAATCAGCAGTCAATCAAATAGTACAGATGTATAGTGTTATGCACCTTTCATAAATCACAAATATCTTCATTCAACGAAGAGTATTATGACAGAATATCACAGTTTTATATAACAGTGCTTAACAGTCCGTCAATCACGCAATCAAACACACCCACTCAATCAAACACACACAATGCTATCTACCCAGTTATTTACATATGACCCTCGTTCTATTTATAGCGCACACAATCGCCGGTTATTCACCAACTTTTTGATTCCCCCTCATTTTTATCAATTCGAAAAAAAACCTTCGAATAAAGCTGACCACGAGAAGAGAGAGAGAATCGAGAGAGGAAGAGAAACAGAACGAACAGCAGCAATGATTGCGCCGTGTGCTCAAACATTTTATCATCACTTAACCAATGAGTAAATGGAATTTTATTTTTATATTATGTACTTCGTGCCTATTTGCATTTGACAATGCGCCCACCCCCCGCCACCCCGCCACACCCCCAGATAAGGCTTGGGCCCAGCTATCAGTGTTTAAGTCTAAGGGAAGCTCGTAAAAAAAACGTTTGTTTTTATGGCTGTGTTTGTGACTGGACAATGAGTCATTTAAAGCGGTCTAATGCGTAGCCTGAGGTGAAGTCCAAAGCTCCAAATGCTAATTAGCTGCCGGCATGGGCTATAGAGACCTGAGAGTGCGCTACACTGAACATAGCAATATACAAACTATATTAAAATTTATGATTTAATTAAATTTGATCTTAATCAGATCATATATTACCCAACTTCAAATTAAAATCTTAATATTTTCATTCAAGTTCTCACATTTGCTGCTGCACATTTCAAGTGCAGCGCATCAAATGATTGCAATAGCCTAAGCACAAGCGTGCCATAACAAACGCTCAGCTGTTATCGTTTTCGCTCTCTTGTTATGCTGCGCTCTCAGCACATTGCTTTGGCAATTCGCTGCGTTCGCGGCGATTTGCTAGCGGCGGCTCAGTGTGCCATCGATTTTTCCACTCGCCGCTTCGACCAATTCGCTGCTCGCCGTCGCCTTACTTGTTGTCCTAGGCCAAAGACCAGCTGACTGCGGCGAAAACGTTGGACTTCGGCCAGCGCAGCGCCGCTTCGGCTAACGTAACGCAGTGACCGAGGAGTGCTTCGGCTTGTTTACGTGATGCATTTGACACAATCGCCACGTTTCTGACAACTGCAGCCGCTGCAGTTGCAATTAGATTTTAATTTTGATGTTGTGCGCAGCATTTTGTTGCAATTTATTAAACAATTAATCGTGATAAGCCCAAATCAAATCAAAGCACACACAAAAAAGCCTCGAATGCATTTAACCAAGGCGTTGCGGCAGTGAGTGACCGAGAGTGCGAGTGCGAGTGTGATAGAGAGTGAGCGCGCGTGAGAGCGGAAATTGAGGCTGTCACGAACTTGCCGCATTAGCACAAAGCAAAACGCAACAACGACAATAGCAACAAAAACAATTAAGAGAGAAGGAGCAGAGCAGCAATAAGAAGGCGAAGCAGAGAAACAGATTTGTATAAATTGCAACGGAAGTGCGACTGAGGTTTGTAACAGCCAGCTTATGCATGGCTGTGGCGTGAGTGTGCTAAAGAGCGAGAGACGCCATGTGTGAGTGTGCGTGTGTTTGTGTGTGTGTGTTTGTGTGTTTTGCTTTCGCTTTCGCTTTCGTTTACAGCAAATTGCACTAAATTGCGCTTTTGACACAATTTAGCTCAAGTGTTTGCGTCATTATTTCACACTCTCCCTCCCTCTCTCCCTCCCTCTCTCTCTCTCTTGTTATAATTGAAAACTGATTTAGGCAAAGGACACTCACACTCACACACACACACACGGACATTATGCCGCTCATTATGCAGCGCGCGTGACTCACTGTGGGCGATCCTTGCCGCCCTTTTCGTTTTTGCTGCCGTGTCCAGGACAACCAACAAAAACAAATTTATGGCCCACAATTAATTTTAAGCTACAAATTTTTTAGCACAAAACGCCACGCCACGCCATGCCACGCCCCATGCCGCCCCGCCCAAGTATTTCAATTAGTAGGAAGAACAAAAAAAATATGTATATATATATATACTTGGGCGATAAAAAATATTGTTGCTAATTTGTTTTATTATTGTGATTTATGTTGACGGCGAGAGGGAATGAGAGAGAGGGAGAGCGCGATATGGAGCATTCATAATACTTCAGGGAAAATGCGCTCTCTCAAAATTAGTTTCAATTAGTCGCAATTTGATGGGCAAATATTTGAGTTACATTTGACACGTGCCGAGGACGTTATTGTAGTTGTAGCTTTGAGGTGGAGATCTGAAGTTTATTATAAATATAAATTAAAGAATGTCCCATATATTTTTTCTATATTATAAGTATTTTTTATGATTTTTTAAATTCTTTTTTGAACTAACAAATTAATTTTTGCTTTTTTGCTTTTTTGTAAGTTAATAAAAAATAATAATAAAAAATATTTAACTACATTATATAATTTTGTATATTAAAAAAATATTTTTAAACAGAAAAATTTTTTTAAAAGTACAAAATTATATTTAAAAAAATTTATTTAAAAAAATGTTTTCAGAAAGGAAAAAAGTTATTAAAAAATGCGAATAAGCAAAAATTGTTTATTTATTTTTGTATTTTTATATTAATTTTAATTTTAATTTTATTTATATAGTATATTAAAATTTTTCACAATTTTTTCTTTTTTTTTTTTTGAAAGAAAACAAAATAAAAAATATTAAAATTTTTTTTTTAAAGAAAATGATTTTTAAATAAAAAAAAAAAAACAAAAATTATAAAATGAATGAGAATAGGTGACATTTTTTTCATTTTTCTATGTATATTTTGTATTTTTTTGTTATTTAAATTTATATTTTGTTTATAATACTTTTTAATTTATTTTATTTCCATGTATTATTAATTTTATTATTTTTCATCATATTATTTTATATATATTTAATCATATTTATTTATTTAATCATATCATATTATTTTATATATAGAAATAATTAGGTAAATACACACAAAATTTACCTAATTATTTCTATTTTAATTTTGTTTATTTTATATATATTAAATATTTGATTATATATTTGTTTATTTATATACATTTTTTTTTCATAATATTTTATGAAAATGTTTAATTTTTATTTACATATATATTTATTTCATTTTCATTTTTTTTACATTACGATTTTCATAAATATTTTTTTTGTATCTCACAAAATTATTGCTAATTTTGTTCATAATCAAAAAGTCTATTGAGTTTTATCAGTCAGCGATAAATTATGTGAAAAAGATATTTATAAATTTTGGGCTTGCTTGTGAAGATATGGATACACATACACACACCTATATCATATCTTTATATATATAATACATATCTATATATATACATCAGTTCAATGAATTATGATTATGATTAATTATAGAGCTGACCTTAAGGGGACTTTGAGAGGGGCTTAAATAAATTTAATCAAATATTTTATTTTATAAATATTTCTTCGATAAATTTATTAACTTAAATTTACTGTAGCTTTAAGAAGCTTATCAATTTTCAATTTGTGAAAAGCATTTCATAGAAATTCTATTAGGTTCAGAGAAAGGGAAGGCAAGGGTGCGTAGGGGGGGAGGAAACCCTTGAAATGTGCTCGAACAAAACTGAAAAGCTTCAAAATTTGTCGCTTTCAATGCTTTGGCCATTTGCGAATGAGAATTCGATTGTTGTTGCTTAATGATCATTATCGAGACGTCGTCAGTTGTTAAAAGTAAAAGTTCAATTTGCAGCTTGTTGCAAGTTGCGAGCTGCAAGTTGGCAGAGCAACGGGACACGCATACAAAGCTCAGCGTTGCGGTGGCCGCCAGCCAAAAAGTAGTCATAATATATATATATATATACCAAATATATATATATATATATATATATATATTTATATTGCACAGATATCTATAGAAATCGAGACAGAACTTTTGCCGTACCTGAACTAATTCATTTCATATTTCTGCAACAGAAAACTTTTTGTAGCCAGCAAAAAGTGGAAAATCAACCCAAACAATGCGGCTGATTGAAAACTTTTTTAATTGATTTTCGTAAAAGTTCTCCGCCTCACTCACACACTCTCCCTCTCTCTCTTTCGCTCTCTCTCCTTGCAGGCAAGTGCTACTCCGAATCAAAGTCAGTGCAATCTTTTAGAGCCAAGTCCGATGGGCAATGCACACGGACAGAATCGTGCGGCGGGCAGCAGCAGCTCGCCGCAGGCAACGGGCAGTTTGCTGCGCCTGGCAGCGGGCGGACGGCATGGCCCGGGCTGCATGCCACCTTTGGCGGCGCTGGAGGACAGCAGGCGCAACAGCAGCAACAGCAGCCACCAGCAGGCGCGAGTTTTTAGCCGATTTGTCAAGCAGAAACGGGACGTATTCCTCCAGGCAACTCCGCCGGTGTCGCCCGCATCGCTGCCCGCCTCGCCGCTAACCGACTGGACTCCGCCGGATGTGGGCCACGGACAATTGAATGCCAGCGCCGAACAAATGGATTTTCGTAAGTCAATTTCAAAGTTCACCAACAATATTTGTTCACTGTTATTTTTGTTTTTTTGTTTTTGTTTTTTGCTTTTGATTGTTATTATTCGACTTGTTTCTCCGACTCCTTCTCCGGTTTCTTTTTTTTTTTGTCGATGTCCAAATTCGGTTTGTCCGCAAATTTTATTTCAATTTTTGCTCCTTTTTTTTGAGTTCCTGTTTCAATCGGCAAAGCAGACAAATCCTGGCAGTTGCTATACCTGCACCTAAGGCTGGAAAGCGTATAACAGTTTGGCTCTGAGCTATGCTACAGCAGTTATTCGTACAACAGTCTACTGTATAACAGTTTACTGTATAACAGTCTACTGTATAACAGTTTAGTGTATAACAGCTTAATATATAATAGAGTACGGTAAAACAGTTTACTGTATAACAGTCTCCTGCATAACAGTCTAATGTATAACAGTTTACTGTATAACAGTCTATTGAATAACAGTCTAATGTATAACGGTTTACTGTATAACAATCTAATGTATAACAGCTTAATGTATAATAGAGTACGGTATAACAGGTTACTGTATAACAGTCTCCTGCATAACAGCTTATACAATAGCTTACTGTACAACAGATTATTGTAAAACAGACTACTATATAATAGCTTACAGTATAACAGTTTACTGTATCACAGTTTACTGTATCACAGTTTATTGTATAAAAGTCTACTGTATAACAGTCTAATGTACAACAACTTAATGTATAATACAGTTTACTATATAGTAGTTTATTGTATAACAGCTCATCCGTATAACAGTTTATCTGTATAACAGTTGACTGTATCACAGTTTATTCTATAATAGCTTACTGTATCACAGTTA
Organism: Drosophila paranaensis; assembly: GCA_035047545.1. Taxonomy (NCBI): domain Eukaryota; kingdom Metazoa; phylum Arthropoda; class Insecta; order Diptera; family Drosophilidae; genus Drosophila; species Drosophila paranaensis. The sequence continues at coordinate 1,517,955 of JAWNPL010000153.1, read as the reverse complement.
TCACAATTTACTGTATAACAATGTACTGCTATACAAGCATTATCATTGTCATTGTCCTTATTTTAATGAATATTAATTTACTGCTTTTTCCAGGTATTTCATAGTCGATCTATCGCGTCTACTTAATGTTATACTTAGTTCAATATGCCAAATATTTCAATTTTTGCATTTTGTTTTCATTTTGAACTTTTGGCGACTTTTCTTTTATTACACTGTTCGCCTGGCAGCCTGCAGCTCACACTAAATCTGTTCACATCTCTGTAGCTCGTATCGCTCGCTCTCTCTTTCTACCTCTCTCTCTCTCTCTTTGGCTCTCTCTCACATTCTCCGCCCGTCGACTTATTGCAATTTAAGCGTAGTTTAAATAAGAATTTTCGTGCAAGTTTTTCGAAAATCGCAAAAAAAAAAGAGCGAAGAACAAGGCCCAAAACTTTTCATTGAAGTTTTATGAAATTTTCCGCACTCTTCCCCGTTTCTTTTTTCTCGGCTTTGTTCAGCTCAGATATACGTACGTACACCCCGCGCTCTACGGCCCGCAAATCCCGGCATCTGGCAATTCGTTGTTGTTGCTTCGCCTGTTAGAAATTTCTCAGAGCCTTACTTTTCCGCTGGCGTTGTTTGTTTCTGCCATGGCTTATACTATAGTTGTACATACACATATCTGCCCTCTCTCTCTCTCACTCTCTGGCGTCTCTCTTGAGTAATTTTTCGAGCTCTCCACAGCCTGTTGGCACTCGTAACTTATTGGCATTTTGGCTGGCAGAAATAATATCCTTACTTGCGTCTGCTCGCAGTGAAATCAAAAATTTATAGATTTTAGTTATTCATGTGAAATCTTTAAGAGCTGCTGACTTTAAAAAAACACACGAATATACATATATACAGATATATATTTATATACATATATGAGAGCATAACTGCAAAATATATGAGCATGACTTTTGAGTCTGCACTACAAAGCGAGCCACGTTCTCAATCATAACTCACACACACACACACACACAGAGTCAGCCCAGCGACCCACTTCAAAAAGTCGACTCTGTCTATTAAGCAGAAGCTGAAAAAGTAAAAAAAAAATTCGCTGACTTAAAAAAAGTAGTAGAAGAAGCTGCAAACTGTTCTAAAGTCCCGCTTGCTTCGACGGGTTACAAACAAATTGAAATATAAGCGAAACGCATTGACTTAATAGCCCTATCGAGGCGAAGCTCCAATGCCCTAATTGAGCCTGAACTGAGTTTATGCAAGTTTTTAAGGATCTTATAAAACAAGAAATCAAAATTGTTTTTAGTTTGTATAAAAATTAAATTCGGATTTGAGCTTGATTCAAATAATGATTCAGATCAATTTTTATGGAAAATCAAATTTCTATTTAAGTTGAACAAATTATTTATAATAATATATAGTTTATGAAAGGGAAACAAATCTGAAATAAAAAAAATTTTTTTTAATTCTGCTAATTCTGAGTTTTAAAATATTTCTTGAAAATGTTTTTTTTTTTTTTGTGTTTTTTTAATAATTAGGAATTCTTCATCAAGCTAAAAGATCATTATATAAATATATTTTATTTAAAATGGACAGAAAAACTGCAATAAAATAAAATATTTTTGAGAATTTTCAATTATAAATAATTCTTGTACATGTTACATATATATTTTTGCAACTTTTGATCATTTTTAAACATAAAATAATTTTTAAGTATAAAATAAAATTTTCAAAAATTCTTTAATATGTTTTTGAATATTTTTGATCATTTTTGAATTATAAAAATTTCTTTATATATTTTTGCAACTTTTTTTTATCATCAACAAAAATTTTATAATTAAAAACTCTCAAAAATTATAAAAAATTATCAAAAATATATAAAAGAAAATTTCATACTTCAAATTTTCTTTTATATATTTTTGATAATTTTTGAGAGTTTTTAATTATAAAATTTTATTTTTTATATTTTTCTTGCTTAAATATTTTCAAGAATTTATGGTAAAAAATTTTGAAAAATATTTTTAGCAGTTTCAAAATATTAAGGAATTTTTAATTCGTTGTTCAACCAAAATTTTCTTAACATTTTTTAATTTCAATTTTAGTCAATGCTAAAATGCTAATTTTATTAAATATTAAATATTTAATATTTTTATTTTATATTGAATATTTTTAGTTAAATATTTAAATATTCCAAAAATTTTAAAAGCTAATAAAAATAAAATTATTTTTTTTTAATTAAAAAAAAAAAGATAAAGAAAATCTTTTAAAAATTAAAAAAAAAAATATTCAGAATTCTAAAATTAATTTTGCTTTTCTCACCTACTTCGTTCATCTCATAAGTTCCCATTCGATGATATTTTATGCTTCTGCAATCAGTCAATGGCAACTAGAGCATAGAGATGATTTCTCAAGCTTACCAATAGAAAAACCTATGCCTCATGCAGCGTCGCACACCGCTTGCCATAGCCTATCAAGGCCCACTCCCATCGTAGGGCATACAAATTGACGCCAAAAGAGCTCGTCGAGCTTTCTGTGGGCTGTTTACAAAGACGCGTTGCCAGCTGGCGAGGAGAGAAAGGCTGCCAGATCGCGGGCACGTCGAGTGGTGGGAGGGGAATGGGGGCTGTTGGAGGGCGGGGCCTCTCTATATCAAAAAGCAATTGAAAGGCGGCTGGCTGCATGGCTGCTGCCATTGCAGCGACTCCAAAGTCCAAAATCAAATCAACGAAAAATTCTAAACGTGCCAAGGCGCGATTCACAGAGAGAGAAAGCGGGAGAGAGGGGAGAGGGGGGGAGAGACAGCGAGCTGCTATCAAAAATTCCCTTTTCAGCGTGAGATAGCTGAGCTGCCACGCCCACGCAGACGCAGGCCGCCACCTCTTGCCCCATTCACACACACACAACAACAATTTTGTGTGTGTTTTTTTCGGGAGCCTCTTTCAATGCATAAATTCATAATTCATGTGGGCCCCAAGCAAGCCTCCATTTGCAAAAATATATACAAAAAGCAGCGCCAAGGGTGGGGGGAGGTTCAAAGGGGGTGGTGGGGCGTGTAGAGGGGGCGCAGAATGCGTTCAGCTCGCTGTGGCTTAGTTTTCGGCGCCAACTGCAGCCAAAACAAGAAACAACAACAGCAACAGCAACAGCAACTGGCGACGTGCTCAATTAAGAGCCTACACCCACACACACACACACACACACACACATTATGCTGTGTGTGTATAAAAAAAAAGTTGGGGCTGGCACGTGGCGGGCCGCTAATATTTATGGCAATTAGTTTTAATAGTTTTCCTTGTAAACTTCTAACACTCGACGCTCTCTCTCTCACTCCCTCTCTCTCTCCCTCTCTCTCTCGTCTCTCTGTCTGTCTCCCTCACTCCCCGCTCGTTACGGAGTTTTAACAACGGTTTAATGTTGTTAACAATAATTGTTTGTGTGTGTTATGGAATTTAATTTCGAGCAACTATTTCGCAAGGATTTTCGTCCTGCGCCAACTTTTGCGGGCGGAAATTTTGATAGCGAAATTCGGGTATAGGAATAATTTGCTAGAGATGGTGATTGTATTGGTTCTGTATAGTGATAAGCATATTGAAAATGAGAAGGATAAATAAGAAAATAGACAGTGTGTTGGGGATGATGAAAAAGGATAATAAAGGATAATAAAGTCATGCATCACAGAAATAACATTGTCATTTATATTTACATTGCTATTGCTAATGGTAATACTAATGCTAATTATAATGATAATGTTAATGGTAATGATAATGTTTATGCTAATGCTAATAATAACGATAATGATGGGGCTAATGATTATGATATTGACAATTATAATGATTAATAAAGGCATTATCTTAGAAATAATAATGATACTGATAATGCTAATGATAGTGATTAATGTAGGAATCATCATAAAAATGATATTGTCATTGATAGGTACTATATCAACGCTAATGCTAATGCTAATGATAATGATAATGATATTGCTAATAATAATGCTAATAATAATGCTAATACTAATGCTTATGATAATGATATCGATAAATATAGGCATCATGATAATGATTAATGTAGGCATCATCATAGAAATGATATTGTCATTGATAACTACAATTTCAACGCTAATGCTAATGCTAAAGCTAATGCTAATGCTAATGAAAATCATTAATATAGGCATTATCATAAGAATGACATTGTCATTGACAAAGACAACAGCAGGGATAATGTTCATGCCAATGCTAATGCTAATTATAATACTAATACTAAAGCTAATGCTGCTTTTGGTTATTATTCTAATTATAATTAGACTGGATTTTCTGCTAATCTCCTCTCTTGAACTGTCTCCGATCTTGGAATCGATTCTGCTCCCTCATTTATCTTGAAGGTATCAAGATCAAACACCAATAGAAAGACATTTCATTATGGCTTATATCAAGTTCTTCACGTTTGACCACTTTCCCTTCCAGAAGGCCATCGAAAATTGACTATATCTAAAATTTTTCAAATTTATTAGGAATTATTTCCGAAAAACTTTCAGTTTTTGTAGTTATGCATCGTCTCAATGTTTTTCGCAGGCCTCCTAAAACTATGCAACTAAAAATAGCAATAATATTTTCATTAAAACTACGAATTTGATGTATAAAAGTATGCTCTTTTCAGATAAGATAGATTAAAATTTGTTAATCAAGGGAATCAGATTGTTCATTTGAATTGAGCCGTTAGATTTGAATATTTTACCAGAAGAGTGAAGTTCTTTGATCACTTGTTCTTTCTCAGTTATTTATGTGACAGCATAAGTGAACCAGTTCACAAAATGAACTTGACTCCAGCCTTATAAAAGCCCTTTCACACGCAGCATTTCCTACTTATTTAAATTATAACAGATTATAACCCTCAGCCCAACTTATTTATTCATGCTTATATATATGTATATATATGTAATCTATTTTTGTACTGATTCCAGTTGCTTTTGTTTGCTCTGCAGCCCTTTGTTCGGTTTGTGCACCGTTTAAATTACAGCTTTAAGCCGCCAACAACAAGCCCCCGAAACCGCTCTCACGCTCGCTCGCTCGCTCGCTCACTCGCTCACTCTCGCGCTCTCATTTGATACGCTCTCAGCTTGGACTTCCAGGCTGCGCTCACATGTGCGCTGGCCCCTCCAGAAACCAGTTGCTCTTGTCGTTAGTAACGCTTTGCACTTGCTGCCGCGCAGATCGCTCAAGCCGAAGTTTTCGTCGCCGTCGCCCCCGCCGCAGTCTTCGCCGTCGCCGTCGCCGTCGTTGCATTCGCCGCGGCTAATTGGAAAAATGAGTGTATGAAAAGTGAAAAGTTGTGTTAGAATCGACGCGTAAAGTTTTTATTATTATATTGTGCGAAAACAAACGAAAATTGATTCGTGCACGCGACAGAGCGAGAAGGAAGTAGTGTGAGTGGGCATAGTTTACCGTTAGCCGTTTACAGTTGCTTGTTTATGTCTTTGTTTTGCTTAGCAAATTAAAGAACAAATTTAACGAACAAGAACTAAACAAACGAAATGAAATGAAAGAAAAGTGACGCCGTCCCTTGGCCATGCCCGCAACGTCCCTCAGCCATAGCCGAAAACCAGTTTTCGAGCTCGCTTTTGTTTTGTTTTTGTTTGCTTTACTTTTTCCACTGTGTGTTTGTTGTTGTTGTTGGTTTTTCTTTCCGCTCATTTGTCATTATGTTTAACCTTTCGCTTTTGAGTTCATTTTCCATATGGATTTTCATATAAATCTTTTTTGCGGTATGGTTTACAGTTTACGTTTTGTTTGGCCTATTCCAATGAGAGCACGCACTCGCCGCGCTCTCTCTCTCTCACGGTCGCTCTCGCTCTGCCTCTCTCTTGCCTTCCAGTGGCGCTTTGTTTTAATTTACTTTTTTTATATTTTACTCAATGAGCCGCAAGCCATAAATCAACGGGAGTTCTTTTTTATTTTCTCTATATTTATTTCTTTTCTGTCTATTTCAATTGACATATTTTTGAGCACTTAGCTCATCGCACTTCTATCTCTCTCTCCATCTCTCTCTTTGTCTACTGCCCAGATGACGTCGTCAGCCTGGACTACACCAGCGACTCCGCCGAGTTTCACAACTGCAGCAGCGACGATTGCTGCTATGCATCGACCAACACACTGACACAGCCAGCAGAGCTCTCAGCAGACCACTCGCAGTCGCCGTCGCAGTCAGCGCCGCAGCGTCTGCACTCTCTTTCCATGACTTCTTCCACATCTGCTTCCACTTCTTCAGCTTCCAGCAACGATTCCGACTCGCTCTTTGGTAACTAAGCACATATGGCACTTGCACAGAGAGAGCGAATCTTATTAGAATTGACTTGGTGCGATCAGCAATTGCTAATAAGACTTTGAATTGGAGTGTGTTTATTAAATGAAATAGAACTTCTTATGGAGCGTAAATTGTTTTCAGTTGTAGTTATTTTGCATATATAGAGGAAATAATTATTATTCTTATACGATAATTATTATTCTATAAGTATTCCATTGGACATACCTATCACTATATCCAATTGGATTTTCGTCTTCTTCTAAGATTCTAACTAGAACTGTCCAAAATCGTATTCCTCTCATATTTAAGCCAATTTCAACTATATCTATCGCCTTTCTGACTTGTTCCTCCTCATATACGTCCATCTCTTTACTATATACACACATATATATTTCCGTAACTGATTCGATCTTTCCATATTTAGATCTCAATAATAAGGATCTGCTGGAGCTGAAGCGCCGCTGTCGCGCCGATAAGATCGCCGGGTTGAGCTTGAGTCGCATCACGTATCTGAGCATCGCTCATGAGCCGGAGCCGGATACGGAGCTGGCGCTCGAAGCGGAGCTGTTGATTACGCCGGAGAGCTCGCCGGATGAGCGGATGGCCCTGCAGCTGGGCAAGAAGCTCGCCCAGGTGCTGGGCAGCAGCTCGGCCTCGCCCACGCCCGAGCCAGCGGGCTCTATTGCGATGGCCACGCCCCGTGTCGATTCGCCCCTGGGCGCGAACGGGGGCGAACTGTTCAACATATCCAAGGCCAAGAAGGTGGAGCTGCAGAATCTATCGTCACGTTTCACGGCCGCCGTCAGCCCAGCCACAGCAGCCCCCACAAATCTAACGGATGTGGGCGTGGCAACGACAGGTGAGTTGCCTTTTCTGCTCATTTCGCATTCCGGGAGACGGGAGCCGGGTCCTGGCGACGTGAGGGTCGCCCTTGGCTCCGTTTTCCTCCCATTACAAACGCATTAGCCCAAGTGGGCACATGGGACGGGGGTGGGTGCTCCACGAGGGGCGTGGCTGATACCAGAATTTGTACCCTTCGGCGATATGCGGGAATTATTCAAATTCCCACTTGGCCGCCCACTCGCAAATCAAACGAAAAGCGCGCGGCATAAAACACGAATCTTCCTGTTTGCCCTCTTCATCTCTGCTTGCTGTTGTTGTTGTTGTGTTGGGGAGCACTTGAAGCGCCATGTGTATGCTCAAGTGTGTGTGTGTGTGTGTGTGTGTGTGTGTGGCCCTTGTGTCCGAAAATAACAACAAAGTGGAGGCAAAAAAATTGAAAATGAAAATGAAAATAACTAAAAGCCTTGTCCCTTTCGATGCGCTGGCCGCAGCTAAAAAAAATAAGAGTATATTAGCTTTTGGTAAGTGCAAAAAAATTAAAAATTAAAAAAAAAATAATAAGTATACCAAGTGGGATTCGAACCCTGCATATTAAGCATGCTATGCAGAGTTCTTCGCTGAACGCTAAAAATAGAATTTGTGAATAAAAAAAAATACAAAAATTAATTGCCAGCAGCAAGATTCGAACCTCGAACCTCAACGGTTGCTAGGCAGTATGCCTCGCTGCAAGCCACTTGCGCTCAAATTAAACTTGACTTTAATCTATAAATAAGTAATTACTTCATCAATAAAACTAATTCGCAAGAGCACAAGTCCAGAGTCCTTCTCCTACAGCTACTCGGAATTTAATTAAAAAATAATAACTCATTTCATAGATAAATATATATGTTCGCATCAGGGCTCGAACCAGGAACTTTTTGCATGCCTGGCAAGGCAAATATCTTGAGCTCAGGCTAAGTATAGGTTTCACATATTAAATAACTAATGAGAGAGGGAGAGAGCGATAGATAATAGGCAGCTAAGCTAGACCAGGGAACTCCAACTACGTCACTCACTCTCGCCCAAAAAAAATTACATGCAAATTATGCATATGGTTGCAGCGTGAGTCGAACCTCGTACAGCTCGATTGCCAGGCAAATGCCTTAGCTAAACTCTACTAGTAAAAGAGCGGCGGAAAAGGAATACAAATTAAAATTATTTTTATTTATTATTCAAAGAATAAAAATAAAACTAATATTTGTTAACTATTAATTTTTAAAATAATATAATAAATATATATATTTCATTTTACTTTTTATTCTGTATATATATTATTATTTATTTTTTCCCAACTCTCTCTCCACTCCATTCCCAACAGAGCATTGCTCAGTCGTGCACACTCTCGACCACATTTTTTCGGCTTGTTTTCTCTTGGTCTGGCGCTCAACGCCAATTCCATAGGTAAACATCAGCATCTACGCGAAGTGCTTGTCAAACTTTAAAGTTTGAGCAGCAGCAACTCAAAGCCCAAAGGTTGAGCCGAAATATAATTGAAAATTTCCTGCTTTCTTTCGGCAAGTTTATGGCGAAGTATTGAAATAGATCGAATAGATAAATAGGTAGAGAAGGTAAATGAATTTAAAGTGGGAAAGGTATTTTACCTTTACGTAAATGTAGGTGTATAACAGGAAAATGTAGTAAAATTAAGTGGAATAAAAAGAAAATGAAAAAAAATATTTAAAAAAATTTAATTTATAAAAAAAGAAAAGAAAGTTAAATAAATAAAAATATATACATGTAATTAATATATGAAAAAATATTAGTAATAAAAAAATACAAAATTAAAAAAAAAATATTTAATAATAAATTTGTGGAAATACTTAATAGACACAATAATAATATATTTTTCGTTTCAAAATTCTCATTATAAAAGCATTTTTCGCTTCACGAGCTCAATTTCCAGAAGATTTATTAGGCAGAGTTTCCAAACAGATCCCAACTTTACATCTTTAAATTGTCTTAATCATAAATATGATAATTTGTTCTTTGTTTCGGCAATTTAAAAACTTTTTATTGAATTTTATTTCGGTTTCATTGATTTTAATTACAATTTCTAATTGAGAAAACGTGCCTCTATGGCTTACAGGAACTGTACGTACTCCTCGCGTGTCCTTCAAAATAAAGTCAACCCATTTTACTCTCGCGGCTATTTGAATAAAAATTTGTTTCAAGTTTTTTAATTAACTTGTGTCGCTGCGCCCTCCTCTGTTCTTCTCTTTTTTGCTCTACTTTTCGGCCTGTTCTGGAAGCTCAACTCTATTCATTTCTTTTTTCGTAACTGATGCGATCTGTGCGGCGCATAAAAACACGCGCTTAAAGGAAATATAAATATATATAGTTAAAATTAAAAGCACAACAAATGGGCCAAACGGTGAACACTATAATACTCTATAAGTAGACTATATATTATAGACATTTATAAAGCAAATGATATAATGATAAAACTCATATTATGATATCATCATGAAAACCTGAAACAAATTTCCTATATAATAAGAGACTTAATCTAAAGATTCTACTGATGATAATGGAAGTCTTAATCTTAGTAGAATTAAGAAAAAAAGTCGAAAATTACTTAAGATCTAATTTTCTGGCAATTCCTACACATATATCCATAGCTTACATAAATCTCCCATCAAACTCCTCTCCGTGACATGCTCCACAACACATTGGTCTTAGTCTCTGTGGGAAAGGGTATGCGAAAGTAATTATTGGCACATTTATGCAAAGGCTCGCACTCGTGCTCAGCTCGCACATGATATTTTAAATACATTTATATACATATATATATATATACCATCCGTTTATATATATATAATTGCCAGCTAAAATTTATACAAAATCCCCAGCATACCCTTAAGTTTAACTCCAATCCCCCACCTACCCGCTGCCACTCCCCCTTTTGGCATCTAATGCCCGTCTAATTGCGCGTCCGTCGCTTGGCTAACAAACAGAGCCCAAACAAAGCAAGTAAAAAGTGCGGCAGACGGGTGTGAACGACTGCGTAATACTCTCTTACGAGCAAAATATATTAAATATAGAATATTATAAGTATTTCTGGAACTAGACTTAGATTGAGAGGCCTCTCTATTGGGTATATCCTACCAAATCCTAACTGATCTGAGCTGAGATCTGATTCTGACTGATTCCAGCTCTATAAATTTAGAAGTTAGAATTTCGTCTTAGTCTATAAGCTCTCAAGAGGCTCACATATATGATTTTAGAGTTATTTATAGTACAGGTGGACAACAGCTTAAGTTTCGGAATTGTTGATTTAAGTCTTTACTATTCAAAGAAGTCTAATACTCCGATCAGACAAGGCTCGACTCTCAGTATATATTCCGCATTGCAAGTCTCCACTAAGATAATTATTAGACAAAAACCAATATACTCCCTTTAGTCAATGCGAACCGGCCTAAGTAAGATGGGAGGTGCTGAGTGAAAGGCGGCAAGGGGGCGTGGCGCGGTATATTGTGACCCAGCACGCCAAAAACATTTGTAAAAAACTTAAAAATTGCAAACACGTCTTCATTGTTTACAAAATGTCGGCCGGAAACAGGGAAAACTGGGAAAACACGGCAAACGGGGAAATGGGGAAAATGGGAGACCATTTTCGATTCCCCATTGTTGCGAGAGGCAGCTCAAAAAAAAAAAGAAAAGAGAAAAATAAAGTTTAAATTTTAATTAAATCATGTTGTACGAAATGATGCACGTGGGAGCAATGGCCCCCCGGTGGTGGTGGGGGCGTGGCAGCCACTTGGGCTTACAGTCAATGATGATGGCCGCGATAAGCGCTCCACTGGGTGTACTCCGAGCTTTAGCCACTGCCTCGACTAAGACTCATCGAGGACTTCCACTCAACTCCTCGCGGACATCAGGCAGCACCAGAGAACAAGAGATTTAATAACGCATTTCCTTACATATAAATATAAATATAATAAAAGCTGAATGCTGCGCCTCTTAAATTATATAATTTGCTCACGATTTGCTCGTAAAGCGATTACTGCAGATATTTTTATACGAATTTTAGGAGCTGCTCTTAATGGAGCCGATTGGACATTAACGAAGCGAAGCTTTTCAATATTTAAAGTAGAGCGAAATAGAAGAAAAGTAAATGAAACAGTGGAATAAAACAAAAATGGAACAGTGGAATGGAACAAAAATGAAACAGTGGAATGAAACATTAAACAATAAAATGTAAAACAGTGAAACAGTGAAATGAAACAGTGGAATGAAATATTTAAATGTAACACTAACGTGAAACAGCGAAGTGAAACAGTGAACTGAAACATTGAAGTGAAAGAGGCAACTTTAACATTATACACTAAAATAAATTACTGCGAGTTGAAATAGCGAAATGAAACACAGAAATGAAACAGTGGAATGAAACATTAAACATTAGGATAAAATTTTCGAAAATGAAACTATAAAGTGAAACAGCGAAGTGAAACAGTGAAGTGTAACATTGAAATGAAACAAAACACTAAAATAAGTCACTAAAGTAATGTACTGAAGTTTAACTACAAATCGAAACATTAAAATATATTTTTTACATTTTAAAATGAAACAGCGAAGTGAGACATTGAAATGAAACATTAAAGTGAAACAGTCTAATGAACCATTAAACACTAGAATGAATCACTAACGTAATACACTGAAGTGAAACATTGAATTGAAACAGTGAAATGATACTCTGAAATGTAACAGTGGAATGAAACATAAAACATTAAAATATAACACTAAAATAAACATTAAAATTAAATAGTAAATTAAAGCAGCGCAATGAAACAGAGAAATGAAACACTGAAATGAAATAGTGGAATAAAACACTGCATATTAGAATCAATTATTAAAGCGAAACACTGAAATGAAACAGCGAAGGGAAAATTGAAACCAATTGTCATATAATTCTATAACTATAACTATATACTTAGTATATACTGAAGTATTTTAATACTCTTCTAACAGCACTAAGATATTTTCTCATCATTTCTGTTGAGATAATTTGTTTGCTGACTATTTTGATTGATAAATCGCTTTGAGATAGCCCAGTTGCTCATGCTGAACTTCAGTGCGCTCACTGCCTTCAGTTTGGGCTGCTAATGCGGCCTGCTTGAATTCGTTTCATTTGATTTCCATTCCGTTTCGTTTCAGCTGCAACAACTACACCGACACCGACACCAACACCGACACCCACATCGACTCCGACTCCGACTTCGATTTCGACAGCGACCACTCCGCTGGAAACGCAGTCAACTGTTATAATTTCGTTTAAATCATCTCAGACACCTGCCTCATCTCAACGCCCAGCCTCGCCCACGGACAGCGGTGCTGCGGGGGAGGCGGCGGCTGCGGCGCCGCTGTTCGGGGATGAGGCTAGGCAGTTGGATGCTGATGCATCGCCGCTGGTTCCGCCTCCGCCCGGCTATGGCACGCCCACCAATCCGCTGCTGTCGAGCAATGTGCTCAAGAAGGTGGCCAGCTTCTCGGTCGAGAGATCCTCGTCGACGGGCAGCGGCTGCAATAGCAGCAGCAGCGCTCAGTCGCCAGCGTTAGCATTGGCAGCGCCAGCGCCAGCGCCATCTGGCGACGAGAGGGAGACAACACTGACAGCTACGCAGCTGGAGCACTCGCTGTCCCAGCAGAGCCTTGCCGCGGGCGGCGCAGGGTCGCGGCGCGGCTCGTCTTTTGTGCCGGAAAAGTTAAGCTTCGCTGCATATGAAAAGTTCGAAGGTAAGTCTAGCAAAATATACATTCACCCCCCGCCCCCGCCCCGCCCTCTCTGCACAGCACAGCACAGCACAACTCAAGCGCAGCCCGGCTTATATATGTATATAAATTTGGATGATTTTTGTACGCTTCACGTTGAGCTTGGCAAATTTTTGCGCCACGTTTGATTGCGTTTCGTTGTTTGCCCAAAGTTAACAATTAGTTGCCCTCTCACTCCTTGGGGAAACAGAAATCAGTTAACCAATCAGAAGACAATGCGCCACTTGACTGAATCATTAGTGGAGTTATTGTAGCAAACGCTAAAAATAACAAACCATTAGTAGCGCCATCTATGGGCGAGCGAATTACATTTATCTGCTTTCAATTTGACTTTAAAGTGCGCCTTGATGGGTACTTTAAACGTAATTGCGTAAATTATTTGCAATTTGTTCATTGCAAATCACTTCTGACTCTTAAATCACTAAAATTGCAAGCCATCTGCTTGAATAACCGTGTTTTACACAGTATTTTCTTACAAATTATACAAATTTTCAATTAATTTTTCTTAAATGTTGCAAAATATTTGTGTAAATACTTGAAATTGATGTTTAAAAAATATAAGTAGAAGTATTTTATACTTTAAATAATATTTTAAAAACATTAAAAAAGTATTTTACCAACATCCTTCGAGCCGGATTTGAACCAGCGACCTATGGATTTCTACATGTTGCATGTCACTCTACAGTCCACCGCTCTACCAACTGAGCTATCGAAGGTGTATGAACAGTGCGTGGCTTGATTGCCAATATAAGCGACGCGAGTTTCTGCCTTCGTTTAAGTCTATGAATTTTAAATAACATTTTATGGAAATTCAGCACAAATGTTGGTTGTTGTTTCTTTCTGTGAGCTAAAATTAGCTTTAATTCAAGCGTGAATAAATCATTGATAAGAAGCAGTATTATAAATGAAACGAAAATATAAATTTAATGCAGAGCTAAACAGCTGAGCTAAAAAGAGGAAAGCAATAAAAGTGGAATGAAAAATTAAAAATATTAATTATTTATAAATTTATAAAATTAATAACAAAAGAAAATTTATGAATTTATGAAATTAAATATAAAAAACAAAATAAATTAATAAATTTACAGAGATAAAATGCGAAAATAAAATATTTAAAAATATAAATAAAATATAAAATATATATAAATAAAATATGAAGTATATAAAAAATAAAATATATAACACAAAAAAAAAATGAAAAATAAAAAAAGTATAAAATATATAAAAATAAAATATAAAATGTATGAAAATAAATATATATTTGATTTATTTTTAAATTAATAAAATATACAATTAAAAAAAAAACGTTCATTTTCATATAAAAAATATTTTATTTTTAATTTTTAAATTAATAAAATATAAAACTAAAATATATATTTATTTTCATATATTTATATTTCAATTTTCTCTAAATTTCTATATACCAAATTAAATATGTTAATCTCATAAATTTGACATTTTTGTAAAACTTCATAAAATCCCTTCCCTCTCATCGCAACTGCCCTTCTATTTGCTTCACAACTTCGTCAACTTCCTGGCAATTTGTTCCGTTCTTCATTTATTTCAAGAATTCGTTCGACTTCTATTTACGCTTATTTTGGCCGTAAGTTTGCGCTGTTTAGCTGCGGCTGACAGCGCTTATAACTTACGGCTATGCAAATTCTTTGAGCAGCGCGCCCACGTCTTGCCCCACGGGCATAACATTTTGTACGCAGCCACGCCACGCCCCGCCACGTCCCGCCGAGGGCCCATTGCCCTCCCAGCTGATTGTCGCGATTTTGATTAAAGTTTCCAAAATTCGTTGCATACTTTTGGGCGGCGGCTTTAAAATCGAATTGTCTGAAGTTTGTTAGGAGCTGCAACCAAAAAACAGGCGTCTGCCACGCCCCCACCTCCCTCTCCTCCCTTGCGCTTTCTGGCAAATAGTTGACGCAATTTTTGTGGCCCGTTAGGCGTCAGTTTTTGCTATTGCGCGTGTGCCTCGCTAATTGGTTGCAAGTTGCTGGCCTCCTGCCGGCTCCTGCTGCTGGCTGCTCGCTGCTGCTTGCCGCTGCAGCTTGCCACATCACGAGTCGCATCAACGTCTGCCGCAAATTAATGCAAACAAACATTTTAACGCCTCGCTGCACAAACAACAAAAGCGTTCCGGCTTTGCCACCGCCACAGCCACTGCCCCGCCCACAGCTGCTGCCCCTCTCTCTATTTCTCTCTCTCTCTCTCTCTCTCTCTCTCTCGTTGCATTGAAATCCAACGCAATTTGCTGTCCTCCGCATCTTTGAGCCAGCTCTCGCTTCACTCCGATCTCCTCCTGGTTGTCAGTTTGTCTGAAGTGGCCATCAATTCTTCCTTTGCTGTCGTTTTTGTCGCGGCCACCGCCGCCTTCGCCCCGCACTGAAAATCTGATTTATATGCCCGGCAACGTCGCGTTGGCCACCGAAAGCAGCTGCTGCGGCTGCTTCGTCTGCTGCAACTAGCGAATAGTGACTGCTATTCGCAACCACATCCGCAACCACATCCGCAACCACATCCGCATCCGCATCCGCTGGTCCCTCAACAATGTTTGGGCAACGCGTAATGAAACAATATTTTGGTAGACGGATATAGCGCTCTCAAGTTGGCTGGTCTCGGCTTAAGCTAGAGCTGCGGCTCCAACTGCTCGATAGATACCCTGTAAAGTGTGTGTAACGAGAATATACTGAACATGTTCAGAAATTACTCAAATGGACATAGCATGGAGACACATAAACAATCTTTGTAGTACAGCTTATATACAATTTATCGATAACTATCGATATACTTATTCATATGATTGTCAGAGCAACCGATAGTTATTTTGATATATATCTGTTTATATAGCATTGGCATAACAAATTCAACCATTTCCAAATATCGATAACTAGCATAAGTTACATTTATCGAAATATATCAATGCCTATAAAACTTACTGTTTTATATGACATTATCACTACAACTTCGACCATTTATATATAGTGATAACTGTTGCCTTTTCCATTTATCGATATATATCGATGCCTCTAATACTCTTATTAGAACTTCACGCTCCACATATCGATAACAGTTTTTTATTGGCCTGGAATTACTAGCCAATAGGTACACTTGTTCCAGGGTATCTGCTAGCCGTGCTGCTGCCTTGCAGGCTGTTGCTGTTGCTCTTGCGCTTGCCAGTGCTTTGTGGTCTCCTGTGTGCAACGTTTCATTTTCAGCGCTTTGTTGTCCGTTGTTTGGGGCGAAAGTGTTTGGGCTGTCTGCGTTCGCATCGCGACGTCAGCGTCAGCGTCGCCGTCGACGCGTTTGTCCGTTGATGAATGCAGCGCATGCATGCGTGCAGCGTCACGCCTCCCCTACCAGCTGCAATCATGCCACGCCCCCTGCACTCGGAGTCCACATGGCCGGGACGAGCGAAGCAGTTATGCAAATTTGTTGGCCAACGCTTTACGCGGTTTCATCAAAAGTTGCCAAACGCTGGCGACGACACATCTACCCCATGGCAACATCCTACCCCACCTGGCGGGGAGCTGGCCGCAGGCAATGCCTCGCCGCGTCTCGCCTCGCCTATCATTGGCGTCCGCTTATCAGCTTTGATTACATGAGCCTAATGATCAGCGTGCGGGTTTTCTGGGGTTTTGATGACGGTTTCGCCTTCGGATTTATTGCGTTTTGATTTGAACTACGGCGTAAAAGTAGTTAAATTAGCCCGGAACTAGTTCAAATAATCAAATAAGATTCATTTAAAAATATTTAATATAATAATAAATAGAAATCTTCTAGTTCTATCTGAAAACCATTTATGAAATAAAATTTGGAACTAGTTCATGAATGGAACTTTCTTTAGAATGTTAAATTTAAGACAATCTATTCTTTAAATTTTTGATAAATAGATAAAAATCTTAATTTTAACTAAATGAACTAAAGAACTAGTTCATAAAACTAGTTCCACGTGTTTATTTGTGTGTATTATTTGTATTTAAATATAAGCTATAAATCATAGACTGCCAAAATTGTCAGCTCATTAATGAATCAAATGAATTAGTTCATTAAACTGGTTCCAAACATGTTTTCAGCTATGTCATGGCCATTTGTCATAGACTTTGATAAAAAGTTGAGTTTTCGCTTATCTCTGACGTTCACATTTAGTGCAAACTCTCTCTGACACACTCTCTCTCTCTCTCTCTCTCCCTCCCTCTCTGCCTCTCTTTCTCGCCTGCTTTTTAATCAAAGCGACTAGCGTAGTTCTTATATCAGTTGACTGTCCTTACTATCAGTTACAATGCCCTAACTTATTTAGGCCTCATAATGACTGAACACTTCAAAATGGCGAGGGGATATTAACTGATTAATCAATATAGATTAATCAAAACTCAAAATATCGTAAACATTTCAATTTGATTTGCAGCGCAATTTTTAACTCTTCAATTTAGAAAGCAGAAAGCCTGAGCAAATCACTCAATATTGTTAATTTCATTATCGAATCAAGTTATCTGAGATTAATTTACGTGGTATCAGAGTTCATTTGCAAATGAGTCAGTTCTGTGAACGAGCTCTGACGCACTTTCTCATGGAAGTCTGGACAAAATTAGAAATCAATAGCAGACGTGACCCATAAATTTAGGCATATGATTCAATTGCTAATAGAATTAAGAATATTTTCCAATGAGGTGGGGACTGACTGGGAGAATACCCAGTTATTGAAATTTTACTAAACTTGACTACTGCCAATCGATGTATATCGAAATTGCTTAATTATTGAAAGATATAAGAATACAGCGCGAATGAAGCTTTAGTTTAGCTTGATTTGATATCTGATCTGATAGCTCATGGAGCGAGGGGAAGTAGTTGAAATATCGATTCTACTTGTTCATCGATATGTATCGATTAATGGAATACAGCTCAAATAAAGCTTTTAGTTTGATTTCAAATTATATCTGATCGGATAGCTTATGAACCGGTTAGAAGTAGCTGGATTCTTGATTTTGCTGTTTATCGATATATATCGATTTATACTTACATAAGAATATAGTTCAAAATAAACTTTAAAGTTTGCTACTCTCAGTAAAACTAGACGGTAATCGACTTTTTCAAAAGTACAGGGTATATACTATAGGGAAAAAAGGCCAAAACTTGCAGTTGCTGTTATCAGACCGTGACTGATAAGCAAGCGACCTTGCCAGGGCGTTCGGGAACTGCACTTCCCGAGCTGCTTGTTGCTCTGCCGAAGGTAGGGCTATGGGTGCCACACAGCTGGCACTTATCAAGAGCGAAAACAAACCGAAACCCGAGCGTTGACTCGCACAACTTGTTGTTGATAATATTTGATAAGTGTCGACACTTTTAATTTTGTCCGGGCGAAAAGTAGTGAATGACTAAATTGCGAGGCAACAGCCAACAGTCAACAGCGCGCTTCAGTTGCAAATAGTTCCGAGTTTTTCTCTGTCTCAGAAACATGTCCAGCAGCCCGGGCATAAAGCTGGACCTGAGCAACGTCTGGTGTCCGCTGCTAGCCAGACGTGTTCCACAGTTGGAGGAGCAGCAGCATCAGCAGTCGCCGCCGCCACCGGAGCATCACGTGCCAATTAGTGTGCCAGATTGTGGCATTATGTGGCATCAGCCGGATGAAGAAGCTTTCAGCGTTGCCCAGTCAGCGCCCGCACATTATCTTCGGCTAATGTCAATGGCGGGCAAACGCGTGCAGCTCGCACGCACTAAGCCCCGGCCAACACCTGATGTCGCCCTCCATTGGCCAGCGGCAGAGGCAGTCTCCGCCGTTAAGGCTTCTGCTCCCCGCCGTAGTCTCGCGCTTAGCATTAGTGTTCACATTGTCAGCGTTCGGTTTGACCCACACGCGCTTTATCCGCAGCTGGCAATGGCCATTGCCGATGTGCCCCTGCCCAGTGCAGTTCCAGTTCCAGTTCCAGTTCCAGTTCCAGTTCCCGCCACCGTTCCCATCACTACAAATACTACCGCTCTCTCCACAGCCACACGCGCTTACTGCCAGCGTAAGTTTTATTTGCTATACACTAAACAACATAGTTGAGGTATTCGACTTATGCTGTGGAGTTTGGGACTATATCAGGGATAAGAATAGTCTGTATACGACTCATTGGACTAGATTTTGAGGTCCTGAGGTTATCAGAGCAATTATTCATTTCTAAACTCAAACGTTGATTTATTTTTTTTTTTTTTATAAATTTTTATTAACATTTTCATTAATTTATAGCTCTTAAAATTTAATTAAAATCATTTAGAAATTTTTTATACTTTTTTCTATTCGAAATTCAATATTTAGATTTAACAAGGTAAAGCCTAAGAAAATCGAAAATGGAAAATTCATAGAATTTTGATTCAACTTGGCTTTTCTTTCTATGATTGCCAAAATCTAATGGAAACCAGATATATTGAAATTAAATAGAAAATAGTTCTTAATAACACAGAAGTCTATAGAATATACCAAATTTTAAGAATGCTTTAAAAACATTATGAAAATATATATTATTTGACAAATTCATAAGTTTTAAAATTTAAACAAAAAATACATTGCAAAGTAAAGCTTGTATAAATCTTAATTATAGAAAATATTGAAAACGATGCTGGGAAAGGGTAGTATGGAAAATTAAATGTTCAGCTTAGATTCAGTTTTATCTTCATATACAATATTTTTATACATTTCCCTTCGATCAGTTGTTTTGCTGCAAATCCTATCAATCAATCATTGATTGAAGCTTTCAGTATTATTTGACAGTCAAATGCTAAGACTAAATCCATATCTTAACGTATATATAAACACCTCTTTTACAGTTCTAGTCATTAGATAATGTCATGGCTTTACCTTCATATCAATTGTCAAACATTTGCATTGAATAACTGATAAGATGGTAAGGCAGAGTATTCGCTCATTGGGAGTATCTTATCTGGGCTTAGTTAATTTTTGTTTCTTTGGCCAACACTTAAACTTATTTATGCCTAATATTTTTGGTAGCCAACACGTCTGCAGGCAGCCGTCCACCCACGCACTCGCCCTCCTCTAGGCTGACCCGCTGCCTCCTGCCTCCTGCCTCCTGCTCTTCCTTTTCTTTTTTTCGACTTTTTCTGCTAACGCACACACGCATAAATCATTGTGTCTCGGCCTCAACATGGGGCTTCCAGCCGCAGCTGTGTCCAAAGTTTATATGCAGAGCCCCCACCGCCAGCCGCCTCCCCCTCTCGGCTTTGATAGTACGCACAATAGACGCAGTCAAGACCTTGACTCCCACAAATTTCCAACTTAATCAGTTTAGCGTCCATTGTATTAAATTATTTTGTGCAACACTGAAAATATAGAAAAATATATATATGAAAATTGGTGAAGGGAAGCAGATGGGGATAGCCTGTAGAATGAAGAGAAAATATATTATTTTAATTTATTTTTAATGCATAAATTTTTAAGGGAAATTTTAGGAAATTAAAAAAATATATTTTTTTGACTTTATATTCATAGTAGAAATACAGTAAATATTCCCATGGACGAACCAATCTGTGAAGAGATAGATCAGGCATAGATCTAATGCCAGATGAATTTCCCATGCCTGCCATGGGCGTAGTTATATCTACTATATATTCTTAGTCTTTATCATGTTAAGGTTTATTTTTAATAAGGAGGGCACGACTACTAAATACCCTGCTCGCAGTGTCGAGATAATGTATTATTGAATCTAGGATATCTTAAGTGTTGGACAATCTGGCTCTATATGTTAGCTAAATACTATTAAATATAAATAAATAAATATTATATTATATTTATTGTTTATATTATATTATATTATATTTATTGTTTATATTTTATTATATTAATTGTTTATATTTTTTATTTTATTATTCTTAAGTTTTTTAATACTTATTCAACTTCATCTCATTATTCTCCTTCTCTCGCTCCCCTTGCAGGTCAAATGCTGATCAAATGGCTCATATCAACGCTGCAGAACAGCTCCGCCCTAAGCACTTTGGGTCAGGAATCTCTGAATGCGATTACGCTGCAGTTCTGTCAAAATCTCAAATATGTCGGCGTATTGAAGCAGATCTCCAACGAGCAGCAGCAGCAGCAGCAGCAGGATGCGCCGTCCGGCTTTAGCGTAAGTTCAATGAACCCAAACTTCTCTCCCTGACTGCTTCTCCCTCTCTGCTGTCTCTGCTTGAACGGGAAATTGGTCAGCGAACGGAAGTTGTCACGCCGTGCTAACGGAAATAGAGAGGCAGCCTCTGCGCCGCCACGCCCCACTCCGCCAGGGCTTGTGTAACTTAGTTGGGCCAAGTCATTAGCTATTGATAAGCTATGAGGCAGCAGCTCAAGTTGTGCCAGCTGCTCCCAGGCCACCTCCCACTCTCTCTCTCTCTCACTCTCTGCTCAGTGCCTCCCTTTCTTTCTCTTATGCATATTCTAAAAATGCTTTAAAACTTGAGTGCAAAAATGAGCCGCAAAGTTGTGCCCGGAAATTAGCAATTCCATTGCCAGTGCAAATCGCAATGCACTTTCATTTTAGCCTTTGCCTGGCTGTACGTCAGCTGCATCAGCAGCTGCTGCCGCTGCACCCTCAACATCGCCCCCTCCCCTCCCCTCACCTGTCGCTCCAGCTGCGCCCCAACCCCCAGTCACGGCCCTGCAGCTGACGAGCCTGCAAGTGTCAGAACTTGTTAAAACTTTGCCGTCAACTTTTCAGCTCTCAATCTCTCCCATCTCTCTCGCTCTCTCTCGCTCTCTCTCTCTCTCTCTCTCTCTCTCTCTCTCGCTCTGCCTCTCTTTCTATTAGATTTGAACTGCCCAGCAGTACAGCAGCGTTTTCTAGCCTTTTTATACACTGTTTAGAAAAGTGAAAAGGAGTATATCAATGATATGGTCGTTAGATTTGATTATTAAAGCAGATATAACTGAGCCATAGCAGGTATATAGCTGGCAAAGCTGAGCAGACAGAATCTGTTTTAGGGAATAATATTTATCATATAGGTAACACTTTGAATGCCACTTCGTATAACACTTGTATGACATTTTGTGAAACGTAACACTTCGTTTAGCACATTGTTTATCACTTTTGTATATCACTTTGTATAACACTTTTGTATTACGCTCAAAATGACACTTCGTATAACACTTTGTATAACAGTTTGTATGCCAATTTGTAAAACAGCTATCACAACACTCCGTATAACGAATTGTATAAAACTTCGTATAACACTTTGTATAACACTTTTGTAGTACACTTAATATGACACTTGGTATAACACTTTGTGTAAAAGTTTTGTATGCCAATTTGTATAACATCTCACACAACACTTTGTATAACACTTTTGTACTACACTTAATATGACACTTGGTACAACACTTTGTATGAAAGTTTTGTATGCCAATTTGTATTACAGCCTTCACAACTCCTCGTATAACACCTCTTATAACACTTCGTATAACACCTTGTATAACAGTTTGTATTACCTTAAATTTGAATATAACACTTTCAACCACATTGCTAAAAATGCACATATCTTGAGCAGAGCTAATCCTCTAATCTGGCCAAATCTACGATCACCGTTTGCAAAGCACTGCCTTCGATCTACACTCACAGTTTGAGAGTCACTTCAGCAGCAATTTCTCTCCGCCGACAGAGTATCTCGCCAATCGCAGCAGCAACCAGACTAAAGCAAACTTTTTTCCTGCCGCTGCTGCTTTGCTAAATTATGAAATCCAAAGAGTTGACTGCCGCCCGCTGGGCCGGACGGGGGGCGTGTCTTGCAGTTGCAGCTGTGTGTGTGTGTGCTTCACGCTCAGCGTGCGACTGACTAATGGACTATGTAATACGTTTGCTTTTTTCGGGCAAGGCTAGACGAGAACAAGACCAAAAACAAACAGTTCAAAAGCTTTAATTGCTGGTTAACCAAAAGGGCACGCCCACAAAAGCAAAGAAAAAATGTCAAATAGAGAGAGAGATAGAGGCTGAGAGAGGGAGAGGGCTGGAAATATACTAGCAACTAATCAAGCACTCGTCCGTGTGCTCGAAAAATTAGTTTAGGCAAGAAACAAGGAAAAAGTTTTAGCCACAACAGCTTAGCCTCAAAATCCCTCAAAGGCAGGGCCGACAACAGCGTTAAGTGATTTTCTATGTGATGATACTTGAGCTCCGCAGATTATGATATCACAAATTTCTGCGTGCCTGGCGTGTGTCCTGGCGGGTCCTGGCGTGTCCACTGTCCAGTGTCCTGCGTGTCCGTTGTCAATGCGCGCGTCATCAAGTTTTTGGGCAACAGGCCAGAAACAGCTTCCAGCTTAAGCTAGATTTTTGCCTAACTTCCTCTCTCTCTCTCTGACTCTCCCTCTCCCTCTCCCTCTCTCCATCCCCTCGCAGTTGCAGCTCATTGAAAGTTTCGTGCGTTTTTATTACTTTGTGGCAAGTTCGGCGTTTATTATTCTTTTGTGTGTTTGGCGCATCGCCAAGTGGCACGGAGCACGGAGCTCGAGGCGAGCGCCAACTTTGGCCACCCCAGCGGCACTTTTAAGCGCAGCCAAACGTAAATGGTTTGCATTACAGGGTATTAGCTGTGCTGCGCTCTGCTTGAGGGAGCAAACAACTTGATAACTGATTAGAAAACTCATTTAGGGGATTTCTTCAGATTGAATTTAGCTGGAGAGGCTTTCTGCATAGACATATCCAATATCTAATTTAATGACGGATTATTTGTTTTATAGCCTGAAGTCAGTGAATATGGGCATTCAGGGCATATTGGTTTTGTGTAACAGCCAGAAGAAGGGATAGACATGCTCTTGGGCGGGAAGACGAGCTGAGTTAAACTAGGAATGTTCGTCTATCTGTGCGTCCCTCCGTTCATCTCTCTCTCCATTCTCCAGTCATTCCAGCCATCCGTCTAACGGTCTGTTCGTCTATCCGTCCGTCCGTTCTATCCATCTATCTATCGATCTGTTCGTTCGTTCGTCCTTCCGACCATCCCTCCGTCCATCAGTCTATACTTTCTATCTGTCCGACTGTGTGCCTATCCGTCCGTCTCTCCGTTCGTCATTCCGCTTATCGGCCTGTCCGTCCAACGTTCGTTTATCCGTCCGATCTATCCATTGCTCTGTTCGTTTATCCATCCGTCCGTCCATCGGTGTGTTCGTCCAACTGTTCGTTTATCCTTCTGTCCGTCTGTTCTTCCGTTCGTGTCTGTTTCTATCTATCTATCTTCTTTCATTTGTCCCTTCCCTTTCGTACATCGATCTGTCCGTCCGTTCGGCTTGAGGACTCTCACTAAAAGTAAATAGAAATTTCCATATAGATCTAACTCTCCCTGCTATCTATATATAACTGAAAGACTTTCTCCTAAATATAAGCCTTTCTTCGAGAACATTTCCTATGCTAAAGCTAAAGCTATATTCCGAACTAATTCACATTTTCCTTCTCAACTATTTCGAGTGCCGCCCAAACTGTGGTTGCGCCGCGTCTCACCAAACACTTGGCTTAATG
The DNA here is from genome assembly GCA_035047545.1 of Drosophila paranaensis. Classification (NCBI taxonomy): domain Eukaryota; kingdom Metazoa; phylum Arthropoda; class Insecta; order Diptera; family Drosophilidae; genus Drosophila; species Drosophila paranaensis. The sequence goes on along the minus strand of JAWNPL010000153.1, from coordinate 1,493,527 downwards.
CCACGAAATGCAATTAAAAATTGAAATTCAATTATGTGGCGCCATTTCACAGTCCCACACACACACACCCTCTCTCACACACACCCACTCAGCCACACACCATCTCCGCTAATCATTTAGAGCTGATGAGGCAACCAATTGGGATGACGAATGCATGCAAAGTGCCACAGCTGAATCTGACCCTGCCCTTGCCACTGCCTCTCTCCTCCCACTCTCTCTCTCTCTCTCTCTCTCTCTCTCTCTCTCTATCTGTGTGTGCGTGGGCGCAGTGCCGTGGTCACGTTATCGCACTTGACGCCATTTGCTCAAGTGTTTGCACTTTGGCGGTGCCAAACAATTTGCATTCTGTCGCATTTCAAGCCAATCCCCAAAACTCAAACCCAAATTCAAACCCAATCGCAATCCCTGCTCAGCTTTGCTCGCTGCTTCAGCGCTCTCCAGAGCTCTCTTCGCTGCTGCCAACAATTCTAATCTCAAGCTAAAACCCAACAAAAATCTCACGCATGACAATGCAAAATAGCTAAAAGATGCAAAAGCTCGAAAACACTAAAACAGAGCCAAGTGCATAAAAAAAGAAAAGTGAAGCAACAACGAATTTTGAATGCGCTCACTTAATAGATAATATAAAAGAAAGGAAAATTTTAAATAAATAGGAGTTAGAGAGAAAAACAGTATGAGCACTAAATATATTAAATATAAATGCAGAAAAAAACAAATTAATCCATTTAAAAATTAAAATTTTAAATTTTAAATAAATAGGAATAGTTAGCAGTTAGAGATAAATAAGAATGAGAGATTAGGTATCCAGAAAAAATATATATTCTATTTAATTTATTTAAAAAAAAAATAGGAAATTAATTTTAAATAAATTTTGTTGCTCGAAATTTTATTATAATAAAATACTATTATATATACATACTAATTTATATAGGAAAATTGGAAAAATTTCAATTAATAGTATTGAAAAATTCAATTTTAAATTATTGTCTTGGTTACCTGTTAGCTGTCATATTTTATTTAAAATTATTAATTTTAAATTAATGAATTTAAAAAAATAAATTTTTTTGTTAAACGTTTTTTTTTTCTATTTTAAATTAAAAATAATTTTTAGTAATTTAATGATTGTCTGAATTTATTAGAAATGTTCGCTAAAATCCTTCTTTAAGAATAATGCGATAGATAAAAAATTGATAAAACGAATTTCTCTTGGAAAGTCACGATTTTGAACAGAGCTCATGAACCTAATAATACTGGAAAGAATCCGAGGAATACATATCTTATTATATTCCATTTTGTAAACTTAAATTAATATAATTAATATAATATTCTAGTTATAGATAGAGCATAGTTAAAGCCTAGACATACCTTCAAGATCCTTATCTCAAGTTCTTTTAAATACCTCAAAATATATAGGTCATGAAAAGTCTAGAAAATATTAATTTTATATTCTTAAAGATCAACAAAAATAATAATAATATATTATATAGAAAATATAAAAGTTCATGACAGCAAACTTTGTCAGCAAGATAAAATATTTGCCAGCCGGTTAGCTGCCAGCCCAACAGACTTCAGCGAACTAGACTGCATTGCTTAGTTTATTGCGAGTTCAGCTTGATTTTTGTGTGTGAAAAGGTATAAAAACTGTCAACCTGTGGTCCCAAGTGGGCGTAGGGGTTGGGTTGGGGCGTGGGCGTGGCACGGCAACAATGACATGTGCACAAATTTTTGAAGAGTTGAGCTTCAGACACTTCAACACTCTGAATGTGTGTGAGAGGGTGTCGAGGGAGCTGGCTTTTAAGCTCTTGAGAAGCAGCTGCTAAAAAGCAGAGAAAGAGACAAAGAGAGAGAGAGAGAGAGGGGGGGGGGGGGGACGAGAGAATTGCACTCGAGCTGCAATTAGAAGTCAATGGGCTAATGCAAGATGATCTGCCCTTTGCCAGCTTTTTTCCGCTTATTTATTCCGACTTTTTGTTCACTCCGCTCCCTCCGTGCAGCCCTATGAGATGTACCAGTGGACGCATACGGAGCAGCCGACGACGTCGCTGCCGCTCACGCCTGGCAAGCTGGACAAGGTGACGGCGTGGCCCTTCTCGAGCACGCCCTCGGTGCAGAAGGGCCACTACGAGGGCAGCTCCACGCAGACGGACAGCCAGAAGACGCTGCAGCAAATCCTGCGCAAGCGCCTGCTCAACTGCGCCACCTTGGCCGAGGTCCATGCGGTGGTCAATGAGCTGCTGAGCAGCGTCGACGAGCCGCCTCGTCGCCCGTCCAAGCGCTGCATCAACCTCACTGAGCTGCTCAACGCCAGCGAGGCGACCATCTACGAGTACAACAAGCCGGCGGAGAGCAGGAGCTGTGCGGATGCGGGCTGCCAGACGGACGAGGAGCCGCTGTGTCAGGGTCCGTGCAAGTGTGGTGCAGCGGCAGAGCCAACAGCAGCTGCGCAGCCACCACCACCACCGCCACCACCTCCCCCGCCGCCGCCTCCTCCGCCTGGCATGGCGGCTGGAGGTGCACCACCGCCTCCGCCGCCACCACCACCAGGCAGTGCTGGTCCACCGCCGCCACCGCCACCAGCGCCCTCGTGTCCAGGCAATATGCCACCACCACCACCCCTGAGCACCTCCAAGTCGGGCTCATCGCTGTCACCCGCACCCCTGCCGGATCCCGCCGAGGGCAATTGGTTCCTACGCACATGCAGTAAGTCCACCGTATGACCCTGGACGGAGTCTTTGACCAACTCTCTTCCCATTCCCATTCCCATTCCAGTTCAGCGCAAGAGCGCCGTCAATCCGCCCAAGCCGATGCGTCCGCTCTATTGGACGCGCATCGTTACCGCTGCTCCGCCCGTGCCGCGCCCCCCATCGGTGGCCAACTCGACGGACAGCGCGGATAACAGCACAAGTTCGCCGGAGGATCTGCCGGCCGTGCCCGCTGTCCTGCCGCCTGCTCCTGCGCCCAGCAAGGAGATGTGGACGGAGATCGACGAGACGCCGCTGGATAACATCGATGAATTTACGGAGCTCTTCTCGCGGCAGGCCATCGCGCCAGTGAGCAAGCCCAAGGAGCTGAAGCCGAAGCGCGAGAAGTCCATCAAGGTGCTCGACCCGAAGCGGTCGCGCAACGTGGGCATCTTCTCGCGGAGCCTGCACATGCCCACCAGCGAGATCGAGCACGCGATTTACCACGTGGACACCTCAGTGATTAGCCTGGAGACGCTGCAGCAGATCAGCTTCATGCGCGCCACGGACGAGGAGCTGCAGCGCATCAAGGAGGCCGACGGCGGCGACATACCGCTCGATCTGCCGGAGCAGTTCCTGCGCGACATCTCCCTCATATCCATGGCCAGTGAGCGCATCTCGTGCATTGTCTTCCAGGCGGAGTTCGAGGAGTCCGTCACGCTGCTCGTCCGCAAGCTGGAGACGGTCTCCCAGCTGTCGCAGCAGCTCATCGAGAGCGAGGATCTCAAGCTGGTCTTCTCCATCATCTTGACGCTGGGCAACTACATGAACGGGGGCAATCGACAGCGTGGCCAGGCGGATGGCTTCAATCTGGACATTCTGGGCAAGCTCAAGGATGTCAAGTCCAAGGAGTCGCACACCACCCTGCTCCACTTCATTGTGCGCACCTACATCGCCCAGCGGCGCAAGGAGCTGACCCTGCCCGAGATAACGCTGCCCATACCCGAGCCCTCGGACGTGGAGCGAGCTGCCCAGCTGGACTTTGACGAAGTGCAGCAGCAGATCAAGGATCTGAACAAGAAGCTAATGGGTGAGTGGCCCATAGATGCTGGGAATAACTGCAGATAACTAATTCGGAGCCATCCTTATCCTTGCAGCTTGTAAACAGACCACGGCACTGGTGCTGCGCGCATCCAGTGAACATCGGGAGCCTTTCAAGTCCAAAATGGAGGAGTTTACTGCCAGCGCCGAGAAGTCGGTGGCTAAGCTGCGTCAGCTGATCGATGAGTGCCGGGATCTCTTTTTGGAAACCATGCGCTTCTATCACTTCTCCCCCAAGGGCTGCACCCTGACCTTGGCTCAATGCACGCCCGACCAGTTCTTTGGTTATTGGACGAATTTTACCAATGATTTTAAGGACATTTGGAAAAAAGAATTTACTGTTCTCAAGAACGAAATGTAAGTGTGGAATCGAAGAGAGATCCTCCCGCCTGATGCGCTGCTAACTAATTTTTTCTCTCTCAATTCTTTAGTATTAAAAAGCCGAAGCAATCGGCGGTGGAAAGTCGCCGCGATAGCTCCAATAAGGATCGAACTTCGTGCAAAGCTCGTGTGAGACGCAGCAAAAACTAGTTGTTAGTCCAAAATTAGCCGTACATTTCGTTTAAGCTTAACAATAAACAAATCAAGCCACTCCTCGCACCATTCAAAATTACTCAAAAAACTTTTTAAATTTCAAATTCATCAAAAAATATTTTTTAAAATGCGCCAAATTTACAACACACTTTGCAACACTGCAGCGCCGTCATGTTAAGTAGATTATAGTTATCGGCCGACCGCCACACTTGTAGGATAAGCAATCAACAATCATTTTTGTTTAGTTATCGAAATTGGAGCAATCGGGCGACCGCCACCGCCGCCACATTTTATCGTTTAACCAAATTGAGTAAACAAAAACCTGGCGCTCCGTAGAAGAACAAACTCAATTATATTTATAATATGTCGCATCCAAATACAACGCGGCGCAAGCATGTGCTCAAGGAGATGATGGAGGACGACTACTCCCTGCCCACCGAACAGCAGCAGATCGTGCGCGTCGTCAGCAGCCGAGGCAACAATCTGCACGAGGTGGAAGCGGCGTCAGCTGAGAATTTTCTAGGTGAGATCAGGACTGGGCATAATAAATGCTCTTTGATGTTATTGTAATCGGTATGCCTTGCAGTCTCTATGCCGAACAAGTTCCGCAAGAACGTGTGGGTGAAGCGCGGCGACTACATACTGGTCGAGCCCATCGAGGAAGGCGACAAAGTGAAGGCGGAAATAAGCAAAATTCTCACGAGCGAGCACATTAAGGAGTACACAAAGGCCGGCGTATGGCCGGAGCGCTTCACCAAGAAGGCGACGACGCCGAGCAGCAAAGAGGAACATTCCGCCGCCTCCGATTCGGATAGCGATGATCCGCTGCCGCCCAATACGAATCGACCTGTGATGGATGAGCACGAGGAAGAGGAGGAGGATACGGACACGGACGAGAGCAGCGCTGAAGACTGAAGAAGAATTCCGATTCTACATTTGATTGTGCATTACAAAAAGTTTAGCTAATGTATATTTTTAACGAATTATTTTCCCTCGCAATTGTTGTAACAACAAACTAAATGATGTACGTACAAAAATAATAAAAAGAGAGATTTAAGAGAAAGAAATGTAAATTAAATTAAAATTATATAAGGAACTAGTAAGCAATCGGTTTACTGTCTGTCCGTACGTACATGGAACCAGAAGTGGAAAGGAAAATGAAAATAAAATATAAATACATAAATTATTGTTTCTTTAATTGTTGTTACGTTTGCTGCGGCTGCGGCTGCGTCCACTGCGATGCTTGCAAAAAGCTAAAAGCTAGAGATCTCTGTGGCCTATAAAGCGTGTTGTGGCGACGGCGGTGCTGGTGGGTTGCTCCCCAACACTCCTACTCCTGTGCATCACAAATTTCAATGTTCTCCTTGTGCTCCTCTTCCTCCTCAGTCTCTGGCAGCTTAGTCGGCGACTGCAGCTGCTGCTGCTGCACTGCGTCGTGCTTGGACTCCAGCGCCAGAGTCGAAGGCCTGGGCTTCGTGAAGGGAAAATTGCTGAGGTCCTCGAGCTGCGGCGTGTGCACAGCAATCAAATCCGTTTGCGTGGAGCTCGTGTCGCGCGGCTCAAAGCTGTGGTAGTCGACGTCGTCGTTGTCCGAGCAGTTGTGGACGTGCTTCGTCAGAGCATCCTGCGGCAAGTTGCAGACCATGGTCAGGCAGTTGACGATGGTGCCAATCGAGCTCTGCAGCTGTTGCACCTGATCGGTAAGCATTGTGCAACGCTTAGCCAGATCGTTGACAACAGCCGTCGAGTTCTGGTCGAGGCACAGTTGCGACTGGTTGCCCATGCTGTTGTTGCTGCTGCCCGCGTCCTCCGGATTCGAGCAGTGCTCGCCACCCGCTTTCGGATCCACCTGCATCGTGGACACCTTCTTCCACAGCGCGTTGATGGCCTGCATCTGCAGCTGTTGTATCTTGCGCTCGTTCTGCAGCTGCACCTTGGTCATAAGCATATCCTTGTTGAGTTTGCTAGAGAGAGGGAGTGAGAGAGAGAGGAGAGAAGGTCCTTTATATAAATTTATATGCAGATGCAGCTGGCACCTACTCTATGTACTCGTGTGTGCGCTGCTTGTGCAGCTTCTCGGCAATGTCCTTGTTTTTCTTGCGCGTGTGGTAGCCGCGCCACATCTTCTGTATGGTCACGGCCGAGGACTCAGTCACGTGCTCTATCAGCCGGTCGGCGCAGTTCAAGTTGTTGTCCAGCTGCTGCTGCTGCTGCTGTTGCTGCGCGCGCTCTGCGGCCATCTTGCGTATGGTCTTCAGCTTGTCCACGTTGATCAGCTCGCCGTCCTCATCGGTGCTGAAGTCGCCAGCGTCTGTTGTGGTGCTGACTGAAGTCGAGTTCAGCTGCTGCTGCACCTGTTGTTGTTGTAGTTGTTGTTGTTGCTGCTGCTGCTGCTGCTGTAGGCGCTCCATCTTGCGTGGACTGCTTGTGGGGCTCTGCATGCGTCGCTGCTGTGGACTGCGCACCCGCGGCAAATTTAGTTTGTTGTCTGACAGTGGGTACATAATGAAATATAAATTTGAAATACAATCGATTTGGAGAGAGCCCCGAGCCTGGCTACCTTTGTTCTTGTTGCCTTTGCTTTTGTGCAGCTGCGCATTGAGCGCTGTGACGGTGGCTCGCTGGGCGACGACGGCGGGACAGACGTCGGGACTCATCAGGGTCTCGGGCACAGGCACCATTTTGGAGGCAGCAGCCAAGGGCCCGCCCACAGGCGTCTGCCCAATGTAGGTTTGTTCTGCAATGGAATGAAAGGAACAACAATTAGAGCTGACCAGGACCAGGAGTGTGCTATATACCATTGTAAGGATTTGGCGTTATATTGCGAGGCGTCGACTCCGTGGAGTTGTAGGTCTTCGTGGTCACACTGCTCGACATGCCGGACATGCTGGCCAGCGAGTAGCCGTCGCCCTCGTTGCGTATGTTCTCGATCAGCGAGGTGCTCATCTGCAGCGAGTGGTGGCCCGAGGTGCCGTTGTCGCTGCTGATGCTGTTGTTGCAGCTGTTGCCATGGTAGCTGTTCGCCATGGACTCCGGCGAGCCCTGGCGCCCGCTCAGGCGAGTAACTAGGAGAAACACAGGCAATTACAGATTAGTTAACAAACGGAAGGTCTATAGAGGGTCTCACAGCGCGGCGACTGAATGCGACTCGTGGGTTTTTTGCGATGCGAAGAGGGCGACGTGCTGGCCGAACTCGCGTTTGCATTATCCATGATCTCCTCCTGGAGCTGCCGCTGATGGTGCTGCGCTTTGCTTAAGATCAGGCGCAACTTACGATCGTTCTCGTTCTCCAACGCCTTGCCCACGAGTGGGCAGGCCGAGCTCAGATACTTGGCCAGAGCCGGCTGTTCACCCACACGAAACTGACGCCCGCGTCCCTGGCTGTACAGCCACTCGGCCTTGAGGCTCTCGATGGGATCCACCACATAGCCGTCGATGTACTTCAGGCTCATGCACCAGTTCAGCACAAAGGGACGATAGTCAAAGCCGCTAAGGGAGGAGACCAACTGCATGAGAGGGAGGAGATCTCGATGAATTCCAGACTTTACTTACTCCATGCTATTGGCGCCCATAGTCATTATCACACAGGGATTCTCGGTGATGAATATGCTGAGCAGGTTCGTCAGATGCGACAGCGTGCAGATTTCGTTCAGATCGTTTATGCTGTTCTTGGCCAGGTTCAGGGTCTCCAGGGAGACGGGCAAGTACTTGTCGCACTGGCGCAGATGGGTCAAGCGGTTGCCCTGCAGGTGGAGTTCGCGCAGGGATCGCAGGTAGGATACATCCGAGATGCAGCTAATGCTGTTGTCCGCCAGATTCAGGCACTCCAGGTTCACGTTCGTGTTCAGGTGCTCGATGGTCTTGATGTTGTTGCCCTCCAGGTTGAGCACGCGCAGATGGAGGCAGTCCTTCAGGCCCTCAATCGAGAGTATGCCGTTGAAGGAGAGGTTCAGCTCGCGCAGGCAGTGGAGCCGACAGACGCCATACATGCGCAGCAGCTGATTCTTGGCCAGCGACAGCTGAAAGGGCACAAAGAGGATATATTGGCATTCTATATATACATATCTCTGTTATATATGGTCACCGTTTCGATCTTCAGATACGAGTCAATGTTGTCGATCTTCTGCAGCTCGTTCTCGTCCAGTATCAGCTTGCGTATGTTCTGGGCATCCTCCTGCTTTGGCACCTTCTTCAGCTGCTGCTTGCTCAGGTTCAGCGTCTGCTTCTCGCTGCAGCTCTCGTCGCCTGCAAAAGAAGGCCAAACAGGCGTGTGAGCAGGGGCGTGTAAACACTGATGAAGTCATCGCCTGTCTGTGCAGTGGCAGGTGTCGCGACTCGCGGGGGTGGCGCTGTCCCCACCCTCAAAAGTAGACTGCGAATTGCAATGCACGCCAAGGCGAGCCGAGCAAACGCCGCTTGCAGCAGCCGCAATTCAGTTTATCAAGTGAACAGCTCTAACTGCAACTTACCACTCATTTTGTAACAGCCAAATTCCTGCACTTGCTAGCAAATGTGCAGACGCAGCCAATTTGTCAGCATTCGATGGCGTCCGCTACGAAAAATCAATGTTTGGGAATGCGAGCGCCCCCCTCCTTTTGAAACCAGGGCTGCACGCCGATGCTCAATAACATTACCACTGTTATTAACAGCGCACTGTTTTATTTGCACATTTAAATAACGCAATTTCGATTGCAAATTTAGCTAGCTTTGCCTAGAGTTCATAATTATATAAACTTTTAAGCTGACAGACAGCGGCGACTCGATATCGATAGTCGATAACAGTACTCATGCTGCGTGGAATTATGACAGTGCCAAAGCTGGTCACACTGTTCGTGTATAAATGGCGCTTTATTTTGAAATCTGTGTTTGATGTGTTTGTGCACACAATTAAAAAATATATATAAGTACATGAAACAATAAACTAAAATTAATTTGTTGGTTTTCCCATGGCTTCGTTTGGGTCAACCGATTTGAAATATTTACTAACCAGGCACGGCACTTGTTCCAGGTCCTCCATCAGCTTCATCTCCTCCTGCAGATTGTTCAGATACATACGCTGGACGCGGCGCATCATGGGCGCAATCACCTTCGTGCTGACTATTTCCTCGACACAGCGTTGAAAGTGAGACTTGGCCGAGTGAACTTGAAGCGAAGTAGAATTATCTTTAGACGTTTTGGAGTTTCCATCATTCCCGGCCGGAGTAGTGGCTTCCGTCTCCTCAGATAAGCCCAGCGAGGGCAGCTGCAGAACTTTGCTGATCGACCGCTGCAGTATCTCCTGCATCTCGATCTGCGACTGCACCACAGTGCGCAGATTCTCGCCACTCTTCGTGGTGATGACGGTCCCCGCCGAGTTCAAGGAGTCGCTCTCTTCAGGTCCATACTTGGCATCGAACGCCTCCTTGATCTGTCGGCAGCGCGCGCGCGTCGACTCCAGCATGGACAGGGTGCTGCTCAGCTTCTGGGGCGACAGGCCCACGGGTATGGAGAGCAGCTGCTCGCTGTGCTCGCTGCAATCGCTGTTCGCATACATCGAGTCCTTGCCGAACCTCGAGTTCTTGTACAGCAAGCAGTCGCCGTCGGCGCCCTCGGGCTCTGGCTTGTCCTCCGCGGGCAGCGACGGCAGCCGATAGGCAGCTCTGGACGGCGGCACATAATCCGTGTGCAACAAGGACTGCGACTTCTCGCAGCGAAGTAGCGGCTCCATCCTCGATCTGTGCGTACCACGACTCACCACAGTTTCCCCCTTCGGCGGACGCGGATGCTGTTTATGATGCTGATGGTGTGGAGGATGTTGCTGCTGCTGATGTTGGTAATGATGTTGCTGATGTTGCTGATGTTGCTGCTGCTGCTGGCGATGGTGACGTTGTTGCTGCTCTTCTTCCCACTGTTGCTGCTCCCTTTCCCGCTGTTGCTGTTCCTTTTCCCGCTGTTGCAGCTCTTTTTCGCGCTGTTGCTGCTCTTCTTCCCGCTGTTGCTGCTCCTCTTCCCGTTGCTGCCGTTGCTGCTGCAGTTGCTGCTGCAGTTGCTGCAGCTGTTGCTGTATCTGTTGCTGCAGCTTTTGTTGCTTCTGCTGTTGCTGCTGTTGCAGCTGCTGCTGTAGCTGTTCCTGCAGTTGCTGCTGCTTTTGCTTATGTTGTTGCTGCTGCTGCTGCTGCTTTTGATGCTGTTGCTGGTGATGCTTCAGCTTTTCCCACTGTAGCTGTTGCTCCTTTTCCCACTGTACCTGTTGCTCCTTTTCCCACTGTAGCTGTTGCTCCTTTTCCCGCTGTAGCTGTTGCTCCTTTTCCCACTGTAGCTGTTGCTCCTTTTCCCACTGTAGCTGTTGCTCCTTTTCCCGCTGTAGCTGTTGCTCCTTTTGCTGTTGTTGCTCTATCTGCAGCTGCTGTTGCTGTAGTTGCAGCCTTAGCTGCTTCTGCTGCTCCTTTTCCCGGTGTTGCTGCTCTTTTTCCCGCTTTTTCTGCTCCTTTTCGCGCTTATGCTGCTCCCTTTCCCGCTGTTGCTGCTCCTTTGGCTGCTCCTTTTCCCGCTGTTGATGTTGCTCTTGACGATGATGGTGCTTCTTCTGCTGCTGCTCCTTTTGTTGCTGCTCCTTTTGTTGCTGCTTGTGCTTTTGTTGACCGTGACGCAGGCAAGTCTGCGTTGCTTTCTGCACCAGCTCCTTGGGCTGCGTCGACTTCTGCTTGCCCTGCAGCGCGTCCTTCGGATTGTTCACCGCAAATTGTTCCAGTTGCTTTTTGTATCTATGCTGATTGGGCAGCGTGGCTGCATTCTGAAAGGAAACCATTAAAGCTAACTATTATCGAGACCAATTGCAACTAACCGTCTGCGTAGACGCCGTGAAGTTATGGCAGGCCTTGTACTTAGTATAGACATCCATTTTGCTTTGATATGCGCCTGTCTTCCAAGTGAAACTCGTTCAATTTGGCATTAATAATAGTATGAAAATTCAATGGATCTACGAAAAGTGAAGGCGCTCCACGCACAACAGAAGTTTCATAGAAAATATATAAGCTTTTTTTGCCGTAGTAAAGGGGTTAGGATCCCAGCTTCAGTCAATGATTTCATATAGTAACTATATTTTCAAAATATTTCTTGGTCTTCAAAAAGTAATGACACTATCCACAAGACCTACCTGACCGGGTCTTGACTCAAAATAAATCGAATATTCCCTTAAAAATAAAAAAGTATAGAAATGTAAATATGTATTTTTTAATCAGATAAAAAATAAATAAAAAATGAAAAATAATAAAAATATTAAAAAAAAAATAATAAAAAAGTAATAAAAATAATAAAAATAATAAACAAAATCTAATATAAAAATTAATAAAAAAAAAAGTATAAAAAAAAAATAATGCAAATTATGAAATATATAACAAATTTCAAAATTAATAGTAAAAAAAATTATGAAAAATAATAAAATAAAAAATATTAAATAAAAATAATAATAAAAAATAAAAAAATAATAATAAAAAAAAATAATGAATAAAAAAAATTGAAAAATAAAAAACAATCATAAAAATTATTAAAAATATAAAAAAATTCTAAATTAATAGTAAAAAAAATAATGAAAAATAATGAAATAAAAGATACTAAATAAAAATAATAATGAGAAAAAATTACAAAAGAATCTGAATTTCAAAATCATAAGTAATTAATTTTATTTATGTGCATATGTATGTACATATGTATTTTTAGATGGTAATAAATCCCAAGAATCCCTCACTTGCCATCAATATTTGACCTTTACTTGCAATGAAAATTCTCTTAATATGCCAACGATGTACATTTCCGCTAAGCTGTTTGCCCAATATATAAACACAATTGCTTAGTTAATTACTATCATCAGCGCCATAATCATTATTATCATCATTATGAGCGTCGTCAAACTAACTTTTAAGCTGCTTCCCATGTGGCAAACGCTTAGCAAGTTCCGGAATCAGTTGAGCTTCTGCACAGGATGTGCAGCACTCTCTCTGGCGCGCTTCTCTCTCTCTGTCTCTCTCTCTCTCTCTCTCTCTCTCTCTCTCTCTCTCTCTGCTACACTGTTTGCCTTTTGCAGCTTGGGTCTCAGCAGGCTGTGGGCTCTCCAGTCGTTTGCTGACTTTCAACGTTGTCGGTTGTCGCTGTCGTCGTCGTCGTCGCCATCGCCGCTGTCGTTGTTGACTGCCATTATTTTAGGCTATTCCGTGTTCGTTGTTGTTGCTGCTGTTGCCGTTGCTGCCGTTGTTGTTGCTGCTGCTTTGCTTTGCGTTGCACGTCGCTCGTGCCCCCTCCCTCACCGCTTGCCACGCCCCCTTTATCGCCCAGTTCGCAAACGTGCCGCGAACGCGTGTGTCTCCTAGCCTAGCCTATCTCTCTGCGAGCCCATGTGCGTGTATGTGCGTGTGCGTGTGTGTTGAAGGCAGCAGCATGGCCCGCAAAGACAGCGCAAAAAAACGTTGCATACTCGCGGGCGCACCGAATAATGATTTTTGCGTGTGTCGAAACGAACTGCGAAATGCAAATTGAAAGTCAGCTGGAACAACGTAAACGTAAATGTAATCAACTCCAAGTCCAAAAGTGACAAAGTGAAGAGAAAATAAAATTCAACTAGGGAGCAAAAATATGCAGGCAGCCGAAACGAAATCGACGCTGAAACACAAATCCGACATTGGCAGGAGCACGCAGCACACACACACATGCAGAGGCGACAACGGCCTGCGTCCTGTGGCCGATGAATGAACTGACATCAAACTTGACGAGCATAATACACACACACACACACACACACACACACTATCACACACACACATAGACACTAACACACACTCAGACTCGCGCAACATTTAAAAGCACATGAAAAGGCAATTTTCGTAGATTTCTGCGTGCCCTTGTCAAACTAATAGAAATCGAAATAGAAACTTCCCACTCGGAACGTGCCGCGCATTTGCCAGCAGCAGCTGCAAATCAAATAAATTACAAGAAAATAAATAAATAAAAATAAAACAAAAATACACAGAAAAGAAGGTGGGTCAAGTGCAAAAAAAAGAAACTAAAAGAGGAAAAAATTTCATTTTATTTAACTAGTTGTATACACGAAATGCTGCCGCCCACAACAAAAACTCGTAGCACGCTTTGCAGCGCGCTGCTGCTGCCGTTGTTGTTGTTGTTGTTCGACTAAGACCCAAAAATAGAGCAAACGATTACAGCACACACACACATATGTATATATATATATGTATATATAGATATGCATATGCACACACATTTACATATGCAGCGCAGCATAAATCATAAAGCTTTGGACAGCTCAAATTGTAGCCAAATGTCAATATAACACTTTTAAGTGGAGCCACTGAGCAGTAGAATGAGTGAAAGAGTCCAGAGCGAGAGAGAGAGAGCGAGAGAGAGGGAGAGGGAGAGTGGAGTGGCTGGCTGGCTGGCTGTTTGTACATAGGCAAGCCCAACGTGTTTTTCCAACAAACAACACGCATGCAGGAAGCGACAGGCGGCTCGGCGTAGGGGCGTGCTTAGGCAAACTCCTGTCTGCAGCAGTTTCACTTCCTTGAAGTCCATGTGCACAGCAACAGCAACAACTCACACTCACGCTCTCGCTCATGTCTGCGTCAGCTCTCTGTCTCTCTGCGCAGTCGCACTCTCTCTCTCTCTTTCCCTCTCTCTGGGTATCTCACACTCTTTGCTTTGCTCGTATTACAGCTTTTGGGCTCGCTTGGCTCATTTGTTTATTTTTAGTTGCTGTCATAGTAGCTACACCACACACACACACATGCACGCCCACCCACTCACACTTGAGCCACAGCCAGCCACTTGTGTGTGCAATTAAGTTGCAGTTAGGCTTTCGGCCATTATTAATGGAGTAGGCGCTCGCTCGCTCGGTCGCTCGCCTGGCAGCCACATGCGCTGACAGCCAAAGTTATGCCAAGTTGCGCCTCGTCTAGCGCCCGAAATTAGGAATCAAAAGTGGTTCAAGGTCGTGCCACATGCAGCAATCAAATAGCTAAACGAGGTTGTTGCACCGACTAAGACTGGGCGGAGCGAGGGAGAGGTAGAGATAGAGGGCTTCCCACTTTTAATGCCCGCATTAAACAAAAAGCCAAACGAAGATTTGTGTGCGAGTGCGGCGAAAGGGAAAACGTTCGCTTTGGGACTTGGGGCTTGCGTGTCGCGGCAGTCGCGTCCGTGACATGTCGAGGCCTCCTTCATGGAACTCACGTGTCAGGTGCGCCCCAAACAACGGCCAACAGCTAACAGCTAACAGCTAACAGCAACTGCGGTGTTCATTTCAGCGCGTCGAGCATAAGCACACACATAAGCCAATGATATGCATAGCACACACACAGCTCGCTAAATATCCCGTTAGGAGCTTACGTAAGCAGCAGCAGCTGCCTATCATTAGTGTCGAGCACCTTTTTTTCGGGAATTAACAAGCGGCAAGCTGGCAACAGCTCGCCCAGGCGCCAGCTTAATGAGTCCCTAATAGATCTGTCAAGAGCGCTCCCCTTCCACATCCTTCACAGCCTGCTGCTAAGTGTTTAGCTGCGCCTATTTAATTGTATGAAATATTTCAAATAATGAATTACCCAAGGGATATTATGAGTATGCATAAACTATGCCGAAATACGTGCTGATTTTACAGAGATCTAAAACTTTCAGTGGAGTTTTGGCTTGCTGAGCTCTCTTTATGTTAATTCCTGTATGATTTATGTGGACAAAATATATGTGATATACATATGGAATCTAGTCGTTCCTTTATACATATGTATAGGAATGCTTTAGCAGACTTTAGCAAACTATTCTCTTATGAATTGGGGACTCTTTTGCTTTTTTTTTTAAGTCTCCTATAGCGTATAAAACTTTTCTTACATCACCTTTCACACGATATTTATTTCGATTTTCGTATGGGAAAATTGTATTTCCAAAACAGTTGCTGGACTATTGGTATTGATTGACAGGCTACAGCTGAGCTCAGTCAGCTTGAAGTTGGACAATAAATTATTGCTTCCATAATGGAAAAGCCAAAGTTTATATTGAAGCAATTGCCTCAAGCATGCCGTAAGCATATCGGAGACAGGAGTTAGCCCTAAACTAAGCCATGTATCAAACTAACATCGAATCAGCGGCTAACTTGAAAATAAATTTAAATAAAATTGGAAACAAACTGCAAAGCATAGCTCATTATTGCCGAAGCACATATTGAAAGCAAATGAAAGTCTTAGAAAGTCTTGACAATTGAAACCAAACTGAGGGTGTCCCAAAACTCATGCAAGAAGTAATTTTGATAGAAAACACATGTTTCTAATTAAATAATGTAAATATTTTATAGGTTCATATAGCATATAGTATAGGGTATAGGATATATATGGAATAGCATACATTTATATTGAAAACAAAATCATGAAACAATTTTCTAAGTTAACTGCTAGCCAAGCTTAAATAAAACTTTAAATTTCTGTATCATACCAACTGAAGACTCAATGCAAATCAAAGGCCAATATACAAGCAAAACCTTTGCGCCAAAGCTATCTATGCAAATGTACTAATTCATAGGGTTTTCCCAAACCCATGAAACATTTCTAAGCTGACCTATAAACCGATTCTACCAAATGAGTTTTATTAGAAAGCTCAGCCCCAATTGACAACCTTTGGCTCCACTTCTGTCGCAGAAAACGTTTCGCTTGATGCTTGGATTTTACATTAGAGTTTTTATT
>JAWNPL010000153.1:1360000-1475000 GCA_035047545.1 Drosophila paranaensis | reverse complement strand
ATGTGTTATTTAGGCTTAGCCAAAGGTCATGGGCAGCATTGCTATTCACTTTGGAGTCATTCATATGAATAGTACATATATCCTTGCAAGCCATTCGCAGCCAGATCAACTTTATATACTTCTTCTTAAGCATAAGTATTTCTCTCTCTCTCTGTCTTTTCCTCTTCTTCTACCAAGCACTATATTTAGCTATTTTAATATTAGGCATACAAATATTTACTCTGAACTGCAGAGATGAAAGTAGTCAAGTAGTCTGCGCTAATTTAAAAATATATATTAAATAAAATTAATATATTTTATATATATAAAATATTTATGTATGCTCTTCAGACTTCAAATAAATATTTGTTAAAAATTATAAAAATAATACTCATACGACACGTTGCATCATGAATATCATCATGAATGCAGCTCAGCTGCATGTTGACGAAGAGTTAATCCAAACCAAAAACTAATCTAAAGTCTCATCAAAAATTTACAAGAAATTGTCTGTGAAAAACTAAGCTAAGCCCAATTAAATTTGCATTCGTCTGCATATTCATATAAGCCACAAAATCAATTAAATAAATATTCTACTGCCTCGAGCTTAACTCATATGTTGATTGATTGCATACAGATATCCGCATATTATTGCTATATTAAAATACACTTTAAAAAACATATTTATGTTTGCGTGTGTGTGTGGCTTGGCTTGGCCCCACGCCCAAATAGCAGCCCATTAGAAATTCTATTAAAAGTTATTTACGGTGCAACTTTCGGTCCATTGAATGCGACAAAGGCTGACTGGCTCGAGCAGACTTACACACACACACATGCATGCATGCACATACATATATGTATAAAAAGCTACTCGTAATATGAGCTCAAACTCAAACAAAGGCCGAGCATTGTCTATGCACGTTCATAAATAAGAAATGCAGCAGCGTTGGCACCTCGACTGAACCCCCAACTCTGGTCCCCCACTGCCCACTGCAGTCCCGCCCAATTGGTGTCCAAAGTCGAAGCGAAGTCGAAGCATTGACAATAAATTTGCATGCAAAGCACTTCCGCTAGGTGGCGCTCCCTCACCCCTTGCCAACTCCAAAAGAACAGTAGGTGGTGCAGCGGCTCAGACTGGCAGAAGCCCTTGCCCCTCCCCCAAGACCAAGTCAGTTTATATGCAGATGAGCATAATTGATTTCAAATTGTGCAAAAAGCCTGAAAGGCCTGGGGGTGGGGCAGGCGAGCCATAGAGGGGCGTGCTTCATTGTCTACGGCTGAAGGGCTTAATGCTATAAGCGCATTGCCTCAATAG
Organism: Drosophila paranaensis; assembly: GCA_035047545.1. Taxonomy (NCBI): domain Eukaryota; kingdom Metazoa; phylum Arthropoda; class Insecta; order Diptera; family Drosophilidae; genus Drosophila; species Drosophila paranaensis. The sequence continues at coordinate 1,473,706 of JAWNPL010000153.1, read as the reverse complement.
AGATAGGGCACGGCGGCAGATGAAGCTGAAGAAGATGCTGAAGAAGAAGATGATGGGGATGAAAGGGATGATGGGCATGAAAGATGTGATGAAAGGCGAGCGCGCACTCATTAGGCACTCGAGGCAGCCAGTGCATATCTGCAGCGATAACAGGGCACAGATAAGCAGCGGGCGGGAGAGCGGGGGCAGAGCCCGATGTTTAAACTGTAAACTGGAGCAAGGACAACGGTGGCAGCAGCGACAACAACTTCCCGAGCGAGAGCACAAAATGGTTACATTGCCTGTCGACTGTCGACTCTCATACACATAGAGAGAGAGAGAGAGAGAGAGAGAGAGAGAGAGAGAGAGAGAGAGAGAGAGAGAGAGAGAGAGAGAGAGAGACTCATATACACATACATACATACAGTTACAGCAGGCAGCTGCCTGTGGCATCCTCTGCAGCAGGTTGACTGTCCAGCCAGCCAGCCAGTGGCAGCTGGCCGTTTTTGTTGTCCCGCTGCCAGCAGCGAGTCCTTGTGCTGCAACAACAGCAATGACAAGCCACCTTCATTTGTGTCCTGATTATGACAACTCAAGGAAATGCGGCCAGCCAGGCAGCCAGGCCGTCAGGCCGTCAGGCAGTCAGCTTTTGGCAAGGCCTGAAATGTACCAAAAGTTCTCCACGGAGTTGCTTTCATGCAAGCATCGCATCACATCACATCACACACACACACACACACACACACACACAGTGGTCTCTGTGCTAATTGCCTGGGTGTGCGACACACATAAAAAAACATTGCATACGCGCAGGGGCAGGTCGAAATTCAATTTGATTTCAGCCAACTGACAAAGCTCGTATCACTATCAAAATCAGACAACATCACACGAGGTGAGGTCGGCGCTTAAATGCTCTTGCGTGGCTCGTGGCGTTCAATTCCAGCGAAATATTTCGAAACGAAAATTGTTTTCGTGCTGCGAGCATGCGACGCTTAGCTCAGCCGCAGTGTTGCCAAATGCCCAAAAACTAGCAAATGTGCTAAATATGCCAGCAAATTAAGTTGATTTTATACGCAATATTTCAGACATAGGCTTTGGGCTAAACATAAATATGAACATTAGTCAAGGATAATGCTTCCTTGGCTGCTTTCAAGCAAGGTTTTCATACCATTAGCTCTCATCTTTCATTATGACTGCCACCTGCCTCCAGCTGGCCATTCCTCCGCTAGCATACGCGGCGTATGAGTAACATTCACACTCGAATTTCTTATAGCTCTTGTCTACACAACATCAACATAGCCAACTCTAAGTCCATTTTCACTCCTTTGCAGGCGACAGCTGAAAATAGAGCAATACTTGCTAAGGGAATAGGCTCGAGGGCAGGCGAGCTAGTTATAGACGCCATAGAACGCCGTCGCAGGCATCCAATTTTGTACGCCCAGGCCACGCAACGGTGATGTGGGACACATCCCGCAACGGGCAATGCAACAACCCCAACGTTATATACCGTCTGTATCTGATCTATATGGCACGGACGAGATAGAACTGCTGCTGGACGAGATACGTGAGCTGGAGCTGGAGCCGGCCTGCTGTCAGCTGGACGATGAGCAGGACTTTGAAATAGCTGGCAGCAGGGCCGGCGAGCTCTCGCTCTCGCTCGAATCGCCGCTGGGCACGTGCACCTCCTGGGACTCGCACGCCAACTACAAACAGCAACAGCACACGCCGCTGCCATGGGGCGTCGCCCTACACTGTGATCCGCAACACTTGAAAACGCCTACAGGGATTGTGCGCATACTACTGGTGGTAAGCAGAGCTACAGACCATAATCCTGACAGTTAATCACCAGTCTATTGTGGTCCTGTCCGCACAGTTATCCTCGGCCGTCTGTCTTGCCTGCGAGTGCTCCGCGGGCACCGTGCAGGTCGGCCTCTTTCTACTGCCACTCATCGGGCGCCTGAGGCTGATGGTCTTCTGTGCGCTCTTCTCGCTGCTCATCACATGCCTCATGATCTTTCTCGATATATCGCACATAGCGCTGATGTTCCCATTCAACTGGACGAAGGTGGTACGTATACGTAATCTCTATGAGAAACTCAAACTAAATCTCTCTCTCTCTCTCTCTCTCTCTTTGTTTGGCTTAGAACACGTGGATGTACCTGAGCATTGGTTTGATATTTATTTTGAGCTCCACGCTGCTCGTTCACATGGTGCTCTATGCGACCGAGTACACCTGGGTATCCAAGCACTCCAAGGACACGTTACTAGCCACAGGCGTAAGTAGCTCCATCATCCATAAGTAAATCGCATTAATTTCCCTTTGCTTTGGCTTAGCTAATTGGCTACATTTGCGCCTTGGAGGCGCTGCTGTTGTCGGGCATCGCCTCCTGGCCCTGGTCGCAGTATCGCCAGGTGCCCGACGACGCCAGCGAACTGTTCATCGAGGATCGCGAAATGACGCCGATGAGCCCCATCAACAGCACCGATCTGCAGCTACAGCCAGACACGGGCCACGCCCTGGCGCCCTATCAGCACAGCAGCCAGACCAATGGCAATGCAACGGCGCCCGATGCATACAACCAACAACAACAACAATCGTCCTATAATCAAAAGCCTTATATACCTGGTGAGTTGGGGCGTAGAATAAACTTAAGCTTCAAGAGATCATAGAGAATGCATAGAGAATGTCCCTACGACAAGTCATAGAACTATTTTCTGATTGATCCTTGCAGGATTACAGATCTATAGGAAATATTGTCCATTTGTGTAGCCTAAAAAGTTATTCTCATGAAAACATTCACTTAGTTGTAGCTGGTTTAACTTCAACTTACAAATCTTCCACTAAATAGTCACAAATTAAAATCAGCTGAAAAGTATGCTATAGTTTTTTTGCTAGAACAGCTTGCCTTCTCTTAAGTGCCCAGCAATTGGTTTAAAAGCATTTTAACTATGAATACCAATTAAATTTAAATAATTTAATTTTAAATAAGTAAAAAAGAATACTATATATATATATATATATTTTTTTTTTTTTTTGAGCATAAGTTACATATATATTATATATTTTTATACTAACCTCTAAAGTCTTGTCTCGCTTTGCAGCCAAACGACCCAATGAGCTTAATCAGCGGCCAACATTGGGTCACACACAAACCGCACGGATGAAACCGAATCAGCGTTACCGCGAGGGCTATCACTACCAGCCGGTTGCCACGTCCACGTCCCGCCAGAGTCCCACGTTCATTGTGGGAGACGATCTGGGTGCCGGTCCATCCACATCCCGTTCCAATGATAATTCTAGTGCGTGATAGTTTTTATTCCTCAACGACAAGAACAGCAACAACAAATTTATATAACAAACACTTTGTCCACAACAACAATGTTGAGGTTGCATTTTGGTCAATGTAAAACAAAAACAAAAACAAAACAAATTGTTGATTAGTTTAAACAAAAGTAAAAAGAGCAAAACTCGTAAAGTTGAAAAACAAAATGCAAGCAAAAACAATAATAAATTTAATATCTGTGTGTGTGTGTGTATTTACGAGCAAAACTTTAAAGAATTTAAACCAGATGAACAGCAAATGAAAAACAAAATGAGAAAATCGAACTAAGTTTAAAAGGCATTCAAAGCATAATTGTCGCATAGGACCCGAAAACTCCAGCAACATTTGGTTAGTTGTACAAAATTTAATGTTAGTCGAACGGAATACAAACAAATTGAGAATAAATCCCTGATTCGAATGTGAACAAACACACAAAATTGGCAATGCTTTGGGCCAATTGCACGACAAAAAAAAATATTTAGAAAACCAAAAAATGGATACACAAAATTTGACGACAAATTCGGAATGCGAAAAATTCAATTTGGGAGATGACAAAACACATTTAAAGGAGTCGCATACAATGAGCATGGAAATGGAAAATCAACTTGTTATAAACGTAGTTTTGCTTATTTTTTAATAAAAACGATAATTCAAGAAAACCCAGAGCGAATAATCCATACTGAAATTTTCTTTTAATTTTTGGGTCTTTTTTGTTTCTTTTTTTTTCTTTTTTTCTTCCGAAACATCTCCAAGTTGAACTTCACAAAATGCAATTTAGGTTTACTTCAGGCCCAGATCCTTTTCGATGGTGTGCGAACAGACGGCCATCATTTGGTCCTTGACACTGAGGAAATTCTTCACTGCCGCTGGCTTGGCCTCTGCCCAGGCGGCCAAGTCCCGGTAGATGGGACGGCAGAACTTCATGCGGAAATTCGAGTTGGCAAACTCGATGATCTCGTCCAGGCGCTGGATAAGGCGAGCACGTATGATCAACCGATTGAGGCGGAAGCGCACCTCAGCGTTCCGCGACTTCTTCAGATTATACGTGTTCTCCAGCAGCTCGATTTTGCGATCCGTCAGCTCCACAATGTCCTTGCTCTCAATCAGCTTGCCCAGGAACTCAATCAGCTGGTGAATGGAAATGGGCTGGTTAATGTCCTTGCTCTTGGCCAATTCATCCACAGTCTTCGTGCTCCACTGGTTGGCGAGGTCCTTGGTCACATTCGAAAGGGACTCATCGAACCTGAAAATAATATATATTAGGTATTTAAATTGTATTACAAAAATAGTCCACATACTTGGGAATGATGGGTGGCATGCCCTCGCACTTTAACCACAAATCCCAGTCAACGAGACCCAGTTTATCCTTGTGGTCCGTATCCTTGAAATAGTCGTACAAGGCACCCTTAAAGTCATCCGTGACAATCGATTTGTAGGCGAACTTCTTCAGATAGTCGCGCAGGAAGGGCTCAAAGACAGTCGGGCCGCCAAACAAGTCCTCCAAATAGCGCAGGAAAGTGGAGCCCTTGATGTAGGGTACTGAGGAGAATGCATCATCCGGTCCACAGTTGCTCAAGTCAACAACGAGTCGAGTTAGCTCTGGTGTACCAGCCAGCTGGGTGCGTAGCTGAGAAAGAGAGCTGTCGATTAGCTTTGCTCATGATATATAGATAATAGCTGCTGCTTACACACTCCTGCAGCTCAGTCAGGTTGCTGAGCATTCGAAAGTCCAGCTCCTTGGCGCCCTGCATGCGACCCACAATCTTGGACTCGACGAACACAGTGAAGCCCTCGTTAAGCCAGAAATGCTCAAAGTTCTTGTTGGTCACGAGATTCCCCGTCCAGCTGTGCGCGATCTCGTGGGCAACCACATTAGCCAGGGACTTGTCGCCCGCCAGCAGAGTGGGCGTGACGAAGGTCAAGCAAGGATTCTCCATGCCACCAAATGGAAAGGAAGGCGGCATCACGAGCAAATCGTATTGCTTCCACACATACGGCCCACACAAGTCCGAGGCGGTCTTCAGCATGGTTGATGTCTCCGAGAACTCCTCGGCGCAGGCATCAACAATAGCCTCCTCGGCCCACACGTTCGAGTTCTCGCCCAAACGGCGCGACACGAGTTTGCCAATGGCAATGGCGACCAGATACGCTGGTATGGGCACTTCCTGCTTGAAGTGCGTCTTGCCCGGCTCGTTCTTATCGATCAGAGCACTCATCAGCGCGGTCAGCTCAGTGGGATGCTCTACAACGGCATCGTAGGTGAACTTCACAGCCGGCGTGTCCTGGCAGGGCATCACGGACCGAGCGTGTATGGCCTGGCATTGCGAGAACATGTACGGATGCTGCTTGCCCAGCGTCTGGTTGGGGTTCAGCCACTGCAGCCCACTCGCGTTGCTAGCCGTCTCGTAATCAATGCGTACGCTAAGACTGCGCGATACAGATATGATTATAAGTGGCATTATTTACAGGTGCCATATAGATTAGCTCGTTAGCGAGCTTATCGAGTGCTCCCCTACCTGCCCTTCGCTGTGCCTGCTGGCAACTCCAGTGTGAGCTTCTGACCCATATCAGGCACGGGATCGCTGATGAAGTAATTGATAGGCTGCTCCGAGCCACCAGCAAGCAACGTGGCGTTCTTTACATCTATGTCACGCACATCCAGCAGCTGGTTTAACCAAATAGCCAATTAGTTAAGCTGTAAGCTGTAAAGTTTCAGTGCCCATTTACTTACGATGTTCTCTAGGTTGCTGGAGAGCACCTTGAACTTGTGCAGGACGCTGCCGCGCAGCTTGGTGGCGTCGAAATCCACTTTCCAGTGGATGGCGCTGTGCTCGGTGGTTATCAGCTCCGGCTCGGAGTAGGAGCTGGGATCAACGCTGCTCAAACGACCCATATTACGTTTTCTCACCTGATAAATGGTCAACAGTTGCGTTTGCTGAAACTTTCTCTGCAGATGTGTCGTGCACAATGTTCGTCTGGAGACTGCAAACAAAAACACGGGAAGAGAGCGATAAAATGGTAAGCTCTAATCAACTGCTCGAAATCTACGATAAGCTATGGCCAAGTAGCAATTTAACACTGTTCTCACCAGCTGTTGCGCTTGCGGAATACTTGAGACGCAATAATTGATGATCACACCAGTTAGAAATTGAGTGGGCGTTGCTTAAAAAACTGAGTATAAATGCAATTCACTGTTGACTGCCGGCAGCCGAAAACAAAGTAGCAGCCAGGGCTGCACAAGCACTATCGATACGACATATATCGATATGCTCAAATATATCGTTGCATACAGTGCATACAGTATTCAAATTGCAGTCAGCTGTTGCTTATTGCTTGTATTTGTAGAGCGGGCCGAGTTACTTCAATAACTTCATATTCACTCGATGATGTGCAGGGGGCATTAAAAAACAACGCTTAGATTTGTAAATAACAATATTATATTTTGCTTAACAGTACTGAGGATCGTCCTAACGCAACACATAGTCCTTGGGATAATCCATAATGGAGGGGAAGTTCTCCAGCGTTTCCTTATCAATATGATCCAATCGCTGGGGCACTGTGCGAGGTGTGCGTATTTGGTTTGTCACATTCGTCAGAATCTCCTCCGGCACCTGGTCATCAGAGAACAGATGCAACCGCTGCATCGTGTGCCTGCGCTGCAGGTTTCCTCTCATGGAATTGTAGACAGCTTTCTTCATGACCATCGTGGGATCCTTTTCGTGCAGCTGCCAAGCCAGCGTCCAGGACGCACCGCCTGGATAGCCCGTGTGATGGAAATATACACGCTTCACCCACTCGTCGCCAGGCAGCGCTATTTCCTTTGTATTGATGAGCACCACATGGTCGCCGCAGTCATCTACAAAAGCAATGTTGATTAAGTTTGGTTGGGAGCATATCTGCATTAAGCTAACCTAGAACTCGTTTCGGGAATCACAATTCTTCATTCAATTTTCGCTCAGCCGGCAAATGTTTTACAGCAACAACAATAACAATGAAGGCGCTTATGACGTAACGAAGCGCATAGACACTCGCGGTTTTAGCACACGTTTTCACTTAAAACTATTATAAATCATATAAGTTCTGTATTTTACTTACTCATTGGATGATAAATCGGCTTATGCAGGCCCATTAAGTGTGTTTTGATCAGTTGTGCGGACTCGAAAGGATTTTGCCAGGTGCAATCGTAAATGTGCCAGGTACGCGCAAATGTCGCCCATTGCTGTGAACAGTTAAATTAAAATGTGCACACTCTGCATTCCACCAATACTAACCTGCACACGCTTTGCAATAGACATTGCTATCAATAATTATAATTTATTTAAAGGCACACTGAAAATATTCTTAAGAATCTATTTACGTGCCTGCCGCGCTAAGTTAGCTGTGCGCACTACTTTGCTCACTTAAAGTTGGCTGCGCGCGCGATATTGCTCACGTAAAGTTGCCTGCGCGCAACTTTGAGCATACACTTGAAGCTGGGTGCGATTTAACAGTGCTGTTAAGTCAGCTGAAATGGCAGCACTTACATTAACATTCAGTTAGGCGCGCACAATTTGAAATTTGAAATCTTAAAAAATACCACAAGTGAATTTATGCTGATTTTTGTTATTTATTTTCGTTTGTAATTTCATTTAAACATTTTCTATAGTTACTAAAATTACTTATGCACTGTTTATTATTAATATTATTTAAATATTATTGAAAATACATTAGTTGTTTCACGAAACAATGTATTAAACATCCTTGGTACGTTCGCTGCCTTACAGTTTGCATTCGTTTTGTGTTAATGGAAATATATATATGTGTGTATATATAAACTAACAAATAAGTCTAGATTTAGTTACAGTTTTCTCACTTACATACGTTTCCATCATATTCTCTGCCTTCATTTTTCTTTAGCTTTTATTACAATTTAATGAACTTAACGTAGCTTTTTTTTGTTAATTCGATTTACAACTGGCCAAGTGCGATTTGTTTTTAATTCGTTATAGTTTAGTTTAGTTAGTTTATATATATATATACTCATATAATACACACGAGGTTCTTGTTTTTTTTTCTTTTCTCTCTTTCTTTATATAATTTTTATAGTCAATTTCTCGTTTTGCTTTCCATTTTGGTTTTTTTTAATGTACGCATATGAATTTCGATTTTGTTTTTTGTTTTGCATTTTTAATGAAAATATATATGTATATATATAAAAATTATTTACAATTTGTGTGTGTGTGTAATGAAATTCCCTACTTGACGAGCTTGTTTTTTAATGCGAAATTATTGTTAAAACTTTTCAAGTGTATGAGCATTCCTTTTTTTTTGTTTTTTAATTTTTATTTTTTTTTGCATTTCTTTTTTTGCGTAATTATTAATTTAAAGAACAACAAAAATGTTTACGTATATTACATAACAAAGAAAACGATGAAATGAAAGTTGAAACTCGAAATTGTCTCCATATTTTTGTTTTCTGTGTACCGAAACCCGCACCCGCAACCGTGGCAGTGGCAGAGGTAGTGTCAGAGAGAGGAAGCGAGAGATGAGGGGACAGAGAGAGTGTGTGTGTGTGAGAGAGAGGGAGACACACTTTTGAATGCCAGCCAATTGGCCCAGAGAGACTAGTTCTTGGCACCGAATCAAAAACTGAGACGAGGCGAGACATTGCACAAGCCCGCGAGCTGTTTGCGCTGTTTGACAGCAGCAGCAGCAGCAGTGGCAGCAACTGGATACGCATCCTCAAGCTCGCCATCGCGGCGGGCGCCAGGGAGCGCCCAGGCTCAGAGAACTGAGGCCGGCGAGCCGGTAACTTTCTGTAGCATTTGCATCAGCTGCTCCGTGGCCGATTGAGTGCCATCGGCCATGCCCACGCCCATGCCCACACCTATGCCCACGCCCACAAGATTGGCCCCCACACCAGCACCACCCACCACTGCGGACGACGGCGGCGATGAGATCGATGTGGCTGCCGATGCCGATGACGAGGAGGATGGCGTCAGCGCCAGCTTGGATTCTGGAGCAACAAAAGAAGCTGAGATTAGATTCGGTACGTTTTGTCTATGGACTGCCTTGCATACTGTCATCGCTCTCCAGGTACGTCACGTACGAATCGGTGCTGTCCGGATGGTGGTGCGACGTGATGCCCGAGTCCAGGCTGCTCCCGCCGGGCGGCCCGTTCATTTGCTGCCCCGGCGGCGGGGGGTGCGGTCCCTGGGGCGGATGCGGCGGCAGCACGGGCATTCCGTTCAAATCGTAGCCGTGCATCTAGGGGGCGAGAGAAGAAAAAGAGGAAGAAGGAGAGATTGATTAGTACCGAGTTATAGGAATTAGTTCATTTTTGGTTCATAACTAGTTCAATTTGTCGAACCTTTTCAGCTTTCATATTGAGCTTCTTTTCTATCTATGCTTTTGGTTTATATATTTTGTTCCAAAAACTCTGCTTTTAGAACTAGTTCATAAGAACTTTTAGAACTAGTTCATAAATATTCATATTCATTGAAATATTTCTATAAATGAAGCAATAATATATTAAATGTTCTTCGTGTTCTAATAAAGACTTAATATAAATTATGAACTGGTTCATCAGTGGTTCATAACTGGTTCAATTTTTCAATTAGCTTTCATATCTAGATTCTTTTCTTTCTAAACTTTGCCTTACTTATTTCACCACAAGGACTGTGCCCTTAGAACTAGTTCATAAGAACTTTTAGAACAAGCTCATACATATATTTAACTAAATAAATGGAGTTTAGTTTAAATTATGAGCTGGCTCATCAGTGGTTCATCACTGGTTCATAACTAGCTTAGAGATGCCTCATAACTGATTCACAGCTGATTCAGAACTGGTTCATAACTGACCTACAACTAGTTTATAACCGGTTCATAGCTGGTTCACAACATATATTAGAGTATACTCTATATACTCGCTGTACTCTCTATACTATCTATACTCTATGTACTCTATATACTCTATATACTCTATATACTCTATATACTCTATATACTCTATACTCTATATACTCTCTATACTTAATATATTATATATACTCTATATATCATACTCTATATATCCCTATATATCCCCCTGCTATCGGTTCATGGCTCTCTGCTCTCACCTGATTGACGAGCTGCTGAAATGCGGGCGTGTGCGTATTGATGGCCCCGTTGCTGTCCAGATCGGCGTGCAGGGCAAAGTCGCTTAAGGCTTTCCATGGCGGTTGATATGTCTGCACGTCGAGTCCCTGCAGATTCAGCGGCGAGTCGTGGCGCACGGGTGAGCTGGCAATCATGGGGATGCCCTGCATGGCGCCGTAGCCCAGCTTGCGGCCCTCCTGCAAAGCAAAAGTAAACTTCAGTGTGAGAGAGAGGGAGAGAGAGGGAGAGAGAGAGAGAGAGAGAGAGGGAGAGTGGGTGCCTACCTTCTCCTGTTGCATTTGCAGCTTCATCTGAATCGTCTTCTTCTTGTCCTTGCAGCGCTTGTTCTGGAACCAGACGCGAATGACGCGCGGCGACAAGCCCGTCATCTCCACCAGCTGCTCCTTCATCAGGGCATCAGGTCGCGGATTAGCATTGTAGCAGGTTCTGTTGGAATTTCAAATTTCGATTTAGATCAGAGCTTTTAGCAGATTGAGACCCAGACCCACACCCAGGCCCGCTCAATGCTCACCTCAAGGTATGCAGCTGCTTCTCGTTGAGCACAGTGCGCACGCGCGTCGGCTTGCCGTCCGAGGGACCCGACGGACGCTTCTCCCTAATACTTTTGTGTGAGCCTGATTCGCTGCCAGAATCTAGAAAATCAGCAAAAAGCCAATTCCGGCATTATATTAAATGTTGAAAAAAAGAAAAAGAAAACGAAAAACAAAAAACAAAAAACAAGATTTTAAATTTTGATGTTTGCAGCGACTGGCCGAGAAATGAGGAGAGGGAGAGGCAGAGAGAGAGAGAGAGAGTTGAGCAGTCGATGTGAGTGACGGCAAAGGAAAGGATAAGTTGAGGGGAAAATTCGAGTTTTCATATTGAGACTGGGTATATACAGCAGGGCATATTAGTTAGGCGAAAGGCATGCAACAGGCAGCAGGACTCTTGGTAGAACCCATAAGGTATATACATAGATATATATATGTGCTTGATCAGCTCAACTAACTGCGTTGATAGAGCCTTGTTAGTCTGCTCTACTGTGAGCCTGTCTTAGCTAACTCCTAGGCCTTAATAGCTATAGATTCGAGAGTTGATCTATTGCTATACCTATATTGCTGTATACCGTGCAGCAGCTAGAACTTTCCATACCCATTCCCTTTCGTTTTATCGATAACAATCGATCAAGTCGACTACTGCAAAAGCTAGAGGCTTGAAATTTACTGTTCAGAATGAGCCTAGGGCCCTATCATGCCTAGGCTGCCTACAAATGATTGAAGAGACAGGAATGGAAGCCCAACTGAACTGTGGCAGGGTATATTCCAGTCAGGCACATCCCACTCTCCACTTACTTGTCTTGCCTAGCTTTAAGCTAAAGACTTGAAATTCCAAATGTATGTATATTCCTGTATATTTTCATTATTTTCGATATTAACTCTTTGCCGTGTTATCGATCAAAATCGATTTGTTTCCTCTTTGTATTGCTGCACTTAACCCAGGGCCCTAGCATGCCTGGGCGTAGGGATTAGCTTGCTAGATGGGCGAAGAGAGAGTTATCAAAGCCCTGTCTGCTCACTTCTGTTAGCAGGGTATATACCAGTCAGGTACACCCCACTCCCCACTCCCCACTTAATTTGCTCTTGTAAACTTCTTGAATATTCATAAGACTCTGACTAAGTCTCTTAGTTACAAATAGTAGAGAGGGAGAGAGAGAGAGAGAGAGAGAGAGAGGGAGAGAGAGAGAGAGAGAGAGAGAGAGTGAGCCATAGTTCGACCTCTCTTATCGGGAACTGATCTCTGGCGAGATGTGTTCCACCCGTATCGTTCCTCGATTGTCAATTGGCAATCATTTCGCTATTTTCGCACTCGCTTTGAACTGCGCGTTGATGAATTGCAGAGCAGACAGAAAGGAAGGAATGGAAAGAGACGAATTCCAATAGACCGCAAGAAGCGGCCAAAAATAGCAGACGTCGGCCTGACCCTGAGTCACACTGCTTCCCGCTCTGCCCAGCCCTCTGAAGATCAAAGAGGAGGCTGCTGCGAGAGAGAGAGAGAGAGAGAGGGAGAGAGGAATGTGCGTGGCACGAGCAGCGATGAGGGGAGAGGGTGCGTGGTGCGTGGTGCGTGGTTGGTAATTAAGTCGTGTTTCACAACGGCCAAACAGCTTGTTATCGTTATCTAATTTCGATAACGATCGCATCGATGAATGAGCCGCGCGCACAGCAATCGATCAGCGGCGTTTCGTTTGAAGCCAAAGCGAAAACAAATCGAAGACAAACAGCGAAAAAGTTTTTTGGCAAAAAGAACAAAGAAAACAACAAAAACTTTTATACAAATTAAAGCGGCCACTGTGACTGTGACTGTGACTGTCACTGTGACTGTGACTGAGAGTGTGAACTGTGACTGCGAGCAGAGATCAAAGCGCCGACATAAGGCAAACACTCGAGGCTGCTGCGTGCCTCAGTCGAGTCGAGTCGAGTTGAGCGCAAATACAGCAAGTGGAACTATGAATGGACGCTCGAATCAAAGATGAGAAAGGGGTGGGGGAGAGAGAGAGGGAGTGGGGGAGAGAGAGAGCCATGTTTGCCTGGGTGAATGCTTGAATGCAAGCTGAAGACGCTTTGTTTGCCACAGCAGCCAAGCCAAGCCAAGCCAAGTTGAGTTGAGCTGAGTCGAGCTAAGCTTCATTCGCCAATTCGCTAGCTATTAGAGAAGAGCTCTATCTCTCTCTCTCTCTCTCTCTCTCTCTCTCTCTCTCTCTTACCTTGCTCTCTCTACTTCGCTCTAGCCCGCACACGAGCTCGCTTCGACTTTGACAACACCGCCGCTTGTTGATAAGGTCTCTACTCTACCACACTCTCTCCCCCACTCTCCCCCCCTCTCCCTGCACCCGTCTCTCGCCCACCTTCAGTTCAGTTTAAACAATGAAAGATTATGTCGACGATATGGTTTGACAATTGTCGAACATTGTTTGACGTTTGCCGATTTCTATTGACACTTCATCGCGTTACAAGGATGTAACGCTGTCTTTCTAAGAATAAAACAAACCTTTGTGCGTGCCGACCCGCCTCTCTCCCTCCCTCTCCCTCCCTCTCCCTCCCTCTCCCTCTCTCTCTTCACTCTTTAGCCTAATTGGGCTAGAGTTTTCTCCAGATTCTAGGGGAATAAGTGGAGCAGTCGAGTTACGCGAAAATATCATTTGGTCTATTGCCATTCGGGCTAATTGAGTTGGCCAATTGCCCAGGTGTCTCAGGTGGGACAGAGAACTGCTTTTTGCCATTCTCATAATTGGGTAAGCTAAGTTAAGGGAATTGGAAAGCTATTTGTATGAGATAAGTCTTGCTCTAGTAGAGCACAAGAGAGAGAGAGAGAAGATGAGGGAGTGAGAAAGAGAGAGAGAGACAGAGAGAGAAAGAGAACTGAATTGAGTGGGAGATGGCAAGCTTAGCATGCTATTATATATTAAGCTAAATATGTTAAGCATCTTAACACAATGTTAACAATTCTATACGAAAGAAAGGAGAGGGAGAAATAGAGCGAGAGAGAGAGCGAGGGAGAGAGAGAGAGAGAGAGAGAGGGAGCGAGAGAGAGAGAGTGAGAGTTGAAGCTGGTCTAGAGCCTGGGAGTTGGGAGTTTACAGTTTATTATAGCATGCCAGCATAATATGTTAAACTGATCATGTTAAGCTTAACATGTTAAGTAGATAACGTTAACATGATCTTGGCATGTTAAGCTGATAATGTTAAGATTACTTGATATATCGGATAACCTATAAGAAAGTAACGGAGGAGGAGAAATAGAAAGAGAGAGAGAGAGAGATAGAGAGAGAGAGAGAGAGAGATAGAGAGAGAGAGATGATAAGAGATCAAGACAGAGAAGGAATGGAAGCTGAAAGAAAAAGAGAAAGGCGCAGAGAGTAGGCGGCAGGCAGAAGGGAGAAAACAAAGATAGCAAAGTAGCTGCCGAGAGTCTCAGTGAGAGAAAGGCAGATAGAAGAAAAAAGTAAGTAAGAGAAACGTAAATTTGAATGGATTAATCCAGTATATAAGGCAATCCCAACTAATGCCTATAGTTGCACATAAAGTACGAATAAAGCAAGGCGTGAGCCCAACTGTTAATGAATCGATATATGATGAAAGTAATCGATATATGATGAAAGTAATCGATATGTGATGAAAGTAATCGATATATGATACTTAAGTCAACTGTAAATAGTCTTCAGTTTCAGGTCTATCCCCTCCCAACTCCCTATCCATCTGCATGCTAAGTCCCGTTCAAGGAGTCAATTAAGGACTCGAGTGAGTTTGGAGTGTGGCGCACTTACCCGACATTGAGCCCAGTTCGCTGGAATGGTTATTATTGCTAAGGTTTGTGTTGTTGTTGTTACTACTGCTAATGTTGTTGTTGCTCTCCACGGATGAGGATGTGAGGCTGCTCTGCGAGGACTTCTCGAGGACATCGTGATCCTCCTTGCAGTAGAGGGCGCCCGCATCGCGTAACGCGAACTCATCGCCTGACGTCGGTGAGGGACAGAGAGTGAGGGGAAAAACAATATTATTATGATTGAGTCAACAGAGAGAAGGAGAGAGGGGGGGAGAGAGTCAACTCACCTGGCAGCAACTGTCGGGCACAGGCGGAGCAGCGAAAACACTCGATGTGAAAGATTTTCGTCTTGGCCCGCATCACAAAATCATTTTTGCTAAAGGAGTTGCCGCATTTATCACATTTTGTACCAAATAACCTGAGCAAGAGGAAGAGGAAGAGGAACAGTTAGAGAGTCTCGTGATTAGACATAAATGTGAGCATTGTGTGTGTGTGTGTAAATAGCCTTGAGGGCGTTCAAGTGCGCCCGCCAAAAACTGTATTTTTTTTATGACTTTTCAACAAACAAATAACAAGTGAGAAAATAAATGTTAAATCAAATGAAAATACATAAAAAATAAGATTGAGATGAGCAGTGTGTGATAGACGCTCAGATGCGCAGTAAACCGAGCTGGAAGCTAAGGCAATAATAGGTAACAGAGCTCTGTTATACCTGCAGTTGAATGTATGGCAATAACAACAGGCATAACAGAGCTCTGTTAATACTTTAAATGGTGAGTAACAGGCTGTCAAAGCAAGAATAACAGATCTATGTTAATAGCAAGGATAACAGAGGTCAGTTAATAATTTAAATACCAATTAACAGACCTCTGGTATGCTTGCAAGAAAAACAAGCGTAACAGAGGTCTGCTAATAATTTAATTATTATGTAACAGACTTCTGCTATGCTCGCACCAACTTTCTTAACAAGCATAACAGAAGTCTGCCAGCTTTTGCATTAGCTTTCACAACAAGCGTAACAGAGGTTTGTTATTTTTCATTTAAGTGAACAGAACTATGTTATTTAGCTTAAACTCATGATAGCAGAAAGTTGGATATATTCATAGCTGCATTTATGTTTTATTATATTTATATACTTTTAATTGTTATTAAATTTTAATAACTTTAAAATTTAAAATAATTAAATTTTAATTATTTTAAAATTAAATTTTAACAATATTAATTTTTTTTATAAATTTAAAATTAAATTTTAATAATAATAAATGTTAAAAAAAAAAACTATACAGAAGCTTTAATGCTTATACCTTTTATAAATATCCATTTACATCTATAGATATACATATAAATATACCATAGACTATAGACTATATACATATAGACTATACTATATCCCATCTCTACACTATACATAGTTAAACCAAATCTATCTGCTGCCATAATCTCTGTAAATTCTCAGCTTTTGTCCCAGGCCTTAGTCACTTTATGTTTTACGATCTTAGGGTATTAAAAATCACAAACAACAACAACAACAACAACAATGAGAAGAGTTAAATAAATAAGGGAATAAAAAGAGTTAGGCAAACGCAGCGCCGTCTTTTGTGGCCGCCGAACATCAATCATTTGTGCAAGTCAGGTGTTAATTTATAGCTTTGCACGTGCTAATCAATTATTCAAAGATTTGCATGGCAAATAGTTGGCAGACTCCAGCCCCCACCCAGCTGCTGCTGCCGTTGATGACGATGATGAAATCTGTGAGCTGCTGGCCCAAAACAAGATTCCAGTTGGCGAGCCTCATCTAATTAACATGGCTAACAAGTGTCGAGCTGCTACAATTGCTGCCAGGCCAGACCTGGCCAGGCCTGCTCCGAGTCAGCATGTGACAGCCGGCCCGAATTTACAGGGTATCAGCGGATAATCTCAGCTGTCGGCCAAACTAATTTCCACAATTAGCCAGAGTCAAGTGCCGCTTGAGATTGGCTAAGGAATTTAAGCTGGGTTCGGGTGGGAGAAACGAGACTTTATAGAGTTGCTGAAAACTTGTTATATGTGAAGCATATGAGTCCTCATATATATAGCGGGTATACCGCTCCATATAGGGTATATGTTAGGGACCGTAAGAGTTCTATGTTTTCTTAAGCAATTCCATAAACTTTCCTATAGTCTCTTATCCTTAGATCTATACTAAATTTCCTTTACTACAAATTTACTATATATGGTTCTAAGAGTTTCATGTTTTCCTCAAGAATTCTTTAAAACTTTCTCATAATTTCTTAATCTTAACTCAACATATAGTAAACTCTTTTACAATTCACAATATTTGCCCAATACAAAGAAAATATTGTGAATTATAAGAGAATTCTTTAAGCTTTCCACTAGTTTCTGATCCTCAGATTTACTTTAGATCAGAAACTTTATGTTATATCTTATATCTTATATTACATATCTTATATCATTATATTTGATCTCTTATCCTTAGGTAAACAAATAAATTGTAAAATTTCTAATGTTTTCTTGAAGAGTTCTATAGTATTTGCTGAATGCTGTTATCCTTCACGTACTCAAGCTCTGTTATATGCCTATATTCATGTTTATTCGTAGCTTTATTCACATATATTCATATTCATATGTCGTATGAGTCATTCGAGTCGCTGCTTACCTAACATAATCACGCTTGCAATAGGTTTTGCCATCGCGAACAAAACACGTACAGCTCTCGTCCAGGAATTGCCTGCACTCCTGGCACTTCAGGCACGCCGCATGCCACTCCAGGTCGGGCGCGACGCGCAATATATACTGATCGTGTATCTGGCCGCCGCAGCCGACGCAATGTGACAGCCGTTGTTTTTCTGCAAAGATCAAAAAGAACAAAAAAGACAACATTAATATTGTCATATGACAGATCAATGCATTCCAAAGAGCAATAGCAAAGCTGCCTGCTATGACACTCCGACAGCTAAGAACAGCTTCAACTGCCAGCTACAGCCCTTAACAGCAGCTTCGGCTGTTAGCTACAGCAGCTTCAGCTGTTAACTTACAGCTCATATTTAAATTCACTTCAAACTGCATTTGCCGTCGGCAATTGGCGCCTCTGTAAATCACTTTTCAGTTTATTTAATCTGCTGATGTGTTTTACATGAAGCTGGCGCTGCACTTTTAGCCAATTATGTTCCGTTGTAAACAAAAATAAATAAGTCGCAAAACAAAGATGGCGCTAATTAACAAATTGTTATCAAATAAGCTGACTGTGCGACTGCCTGTGTGTGTGTACCGCCCCAAAATAAAACTTTTTGAGAAAATTCATAAATCTGCACGAAATTTTCAAGTATTTAAGTTGGCCCAAAAGTTCGAGCCAAAAGTTTGCGCCGCCAAAGGTTTGGGTGCCAAAGCAGTCAACAAAAAAAAAAAAAGAAGGGAAAAGATATTGAAGAAAAAATCAATGCAATCATTGCCACATTATGTACGAGTGCTCAGTGTTGCCACCCTGCTTATATATGTATATATAATGTGTGTGTGTGTGTGCTGTAATCCTTGGCGAAAAAAAAAGCAGAAACTTTTGCAGCAGCAAAAACTTTTCGCTTGTTGAAAAATTAAGAAAAACTTTGACGCGCGTTTAGCACGTTTTAAATGTTTCGCGCACACATACACACATACATACATACGCACACAGCACATTCGCCTAGAGTGAGCGAGCGACACACACGCAGCGCTCTCGCTGCGGCTGTTTCCTCTTTGTGTCTTTAAACGTAGCTGCGTAGCGTGTATGAGCATGTGTGCGTGCGTGTGTTTGTATATTGCGTATCTTTCGCACTCGCAGCCTCTGCACATGAATTATTTATAAAGGCGGAGCAGACAAGTTGCTGCCGTTGCCCGTTCGCTGCTGCTGCTGCCGCTGTTGTTGTTGCTGCTGTCTTTCTTTCTTTCTTCTTTATTTATTTGTATTTGTATTTCTTTTTTTTCGGCCTGCGCTTTTTTTCGCGTTTGCCTTGTATTTGTTGCTTTCATGCTTGAAGCACTTCAGACGCCAGCATTTACTTCCATGTGCCGTTGCGCGCTCTCGCCGATTCCCGCTTGCCCACAACCTTCGCATAGCTCGGCCTTCAGCGCAGCTTGAAGCCTCAGTCGCAGTCGCTGCCTCAGCCTCAGCCTTTGCCTTTGCCATTGCCTTTGCCTTCTGCGTAGCATGTGCGCTTTTTTCTGCCCGCCTCTCTGTCGCGCTGCCTGGCCTGCTCTGTCTCGCTTGCGCTCAAAGCTACCCTATATAGAGGCAGTCATGTAGCTGTAGCTAAAGCTGTAGCTGTAGCAGTTGTTGTTCCTCTGCTTGTTGCTGTTCTTCTTCTTCTTCTTCTTATTGTTGTTGTTGTTGTTGTGTGTGCGTGGCCACCATTTTTCTTCTCTTCTTGTTGTTGTTGTTGTCGCTTTTGGACAGCTTCTTTTGTATAAATTTCCAGGCTGCGTATCTTTTGCTGACTGACATTTCGCATTCATTGTTTGTTGCTTGCTGGTGTGCGTGTGCGTGTGTGTGTGTGTGTGTGTGTGTGTGTGTAGGTGTTTGTCTGCCTTAATGATCCTGCGCAGTGCGTTTCTTCACACACACACACACACACACACACACACCCGCAGCCATTACGACTCGTAATGGGAATTTAAGCGCAACTCCTGCGCTTGTATCATTTTTTGCTGTTGCTGCTGTTGTTGTTGTTGTTGTTGTTGTTGGCTTCGGGAGTTTTGTTGGGGGTCTTTCCGCTTTTGTGGCGTATCTTTAGCATGTTGCCCAAACCGCCCCCTCGAAAATCTGTGTGTGTGTGTGTGCCTTTTTGAGGGTTGCTGGCTGGCTAGGGGCTGCTGGCTGGGTGGCTGGGGGTTGGGGGGCTGGCGCTGGCGCTGGCTTTGGCATTTGGCGCGCCGTGGTCTGCTCGATTTTTCGTTTTTCGGCGCTTTTTGCGGCACACTTTGGGGTTGCACAAGCGTGAGAGGGGTGGGGGTTGGGTGTGTGTAGCGGGGACAAATGCAATTTTTAGTCTCGTGTTTGTCGTCTAGGAATTTTCAACTGCGGCTAGGCCAGGCCAGCCCAGGCTAGGTGAGCTGGCCAAAGGGGCGGCGGCGGCGGGGCGGCGGGGTGCTGCGGCGGAGGTGTGGCAGCACATGCGGCTGCTGCGGCTTTTTCACTTTTAACGAGCAACGTTTCGCAGCATTTGCAACATTTGCAACATTTTGCCGCATTTGCACGCTGCGTGTCATTTTCGCTTGTCATTCCATTTTGCTCTCGCCTTTACTTATATATCGTATATATCGTATATATATATTTATATAAATTTTTTTTTCTTCCATTTCGGCTATAAATTTTTCAATTAAACAACTGACAACGCGCAGCAGCAACAAAAAACATGTTGTTGTTGCCGATGTTGCTATGATCGTGGCTTCAACTTCAAGTTTTATTTGGCAGTGCTTAAATTTTTAATGGCCGCACCTTTTGGCTGCTGCTGCTGCTGCCTGTTCTTGAACCCTTCCTTCTAGCAGCATTTGACATGAGTACACTGAGCGAAAAAGTCTATGCAGAATGACTGATCAGGCGTGTGGTCAAAGGGCAGAAGTGACCAGAGAACATATACAGAATGAGAGATAAGGGTTCAAGCATAAAAGAATCAAATTTTTATGCATTTGCTTATTGAATAAAGAATAAATATTAAGCGAAATTTATTTTAGATTTCTTGAGTATGTTTTGGAATATGTAAATTAAATATATAAAATAAATTACATTTAATAAAAATATTAAAAATAAAGATATTAAAACAAAATATTTTTTATGTAATAAAAAAAAATTATATTTTAAATATTTAATTATATAATATTTAAAAAAATATTAAAAAGTATATATGTATATTTAAAAAAATGTATTATATAATATTTTTTATAATATTAAAAGAAGTTTAAATTATATTTTAAATATTTATTATTTAATATTTTTAAAAATATTTTTTATAATATTAAAAAATATATATATTTTAATTATTAAATATATAATATTTCAAAATATATATTTTTAAAGACAATTTTCATTTATATTTTTTTGTACTCTTTAAAACTTATTAATTAAAAACTGTCTTTTTTTAATTTTTAAATTAATAAAATAATTATTTAAAATTAAAAAGTAAAATTTTAATTTTTGTTCATGCATTTCATTTCATATTTATTTTTCATTATTATTATAAAATACTTTTCTTGTATTTTAAAAAAGGAATTAATTGCCAGCGATACTTGGCTCTCTGAAGTCTAATATCTGATCTCTGAAAAGGAATGAGTTCTCTTCGACATAGGTTCATAGGTTCAACTTTTTGCAGAGCTGTCTATATATAAAAATCTTATAATATATTTAAAATTGATTTAAAATCATACATATATTACAATATAAATACAAAAATTCAGTAAATAAATTCCAGATTCATTTCGAATATAATTTTATGTAAAATAAATTAAATATATATAATATTTTCTTATTTCACCTATAACTGCTGTATATATCCTACCATTTATAATAAATATTTTATTTATTGAAATTCTCGAATCTTTATTGCTTTGCATAGTGTATGCACAGCCTCGACTCGACTCGCCTGCGACTCGCAGCTTGTCTCTAGATAAAATGTAAAGAAATCTACAAGGCGCAGTTAGAGCTACAAGAAAAAAGCTAAAACTCGCCAATTTGCGTGCTTTACAGCAAAGAGCTGAGCTGAGGTGAGCAATGCGTATCTGGCTGGAGTATCTTGCGCGTTTAAGCGTTTTTATCTAATTACACGCGTTTCGCTCGTGTACAGCTCGAGCTCGAGCTGGAGTTGGAGTTGGAGTTGAGCTAGGGACAGGCTAAAGCTTTGATGGATAGCTGGGCCTAAGCTCAGCTCTATGAGCTGTTGAGGAACTGTCTCGGGGCCTGGCCAATAAACATATCAAAGGCGAATAGTGCACGCCCAGCCTCCAGCATCCATTGCAATGCGGAGCAGCCTGAGAGGGAGCAGCGACGGTGGAGACTGCTGCTTATCAGTTGTCGGCAATCTTTCAAAGGAGCCACAAATCGAAGTTGGGCACAAAAATTGTGTTTGGCTGCAACCAGTTTTTGGCTGCAATGGCTGCCTGCTGCTGCTCTGACAGCAACTGCCTCTGCTCCGGCTGCTGCTGCTCCGGCTGCTGCATCATTTCGTGTTGTTGTCGACATGCAAAATGCAAAGCATCGATAAGATAGAGGCGAGTGTAAGCCAGAGACTGCGGCCAGAGGCCGAATTATGGAAGCTCTCTTGCGCGCGATTTCCAAATCAACTACTGTTTCAGAGCTACCTTATGGACAGACAGACATGCATACATACATATATATATGTATATATATATTTATATATGTACATATATATTTTTGTTGATTTTGTTTGATTTATGGGTGCCCATCTATACAAAGCGCAGCCACTGACGGCTGGAAAGCAAGTGCCGCCGCAACTAGGAATTTCACATGGCCATAAAAGTCGACTGAGAGCCGGAATCACTTTCGGTAGTTGGCGACTGACTGCGCGACTCCCACTTCTACGAAAATTTGTCATATTTCCAGGAATAAACGCCAAGTTGTTTTGGCTTGTTTCTGGCTCTTCTCTTCTACCTGGGCCGCTTTAAAAAATTAATGATGACAGCGCTGGGCAAACACGTGCCGCAGCTGTAGCTGTAGCTGTAGCTGTAGCTGTAGCTGTAGCTGTAGCTGTAGCTGTATCCGTGCATCGTTCGCTTCGATTTCTCGCATTCACATTTTGACAGACTCATCAATTTTGTAGATACGTAACGAGCGCTCATCCTGCCGGCCAGGCCAGCAGCCAGCCTCTGCTACCCTTTCACTGATTAGGCAACATTCGCTGGCCATTGTTTCGAGCGGCTGCGTGGGCAGAGCTGACCGCAGCCCCCCTCTCTCTCTCTCTCGGCCCCTCTCTGTCCAGCTGTGTCTCCTTTGGCCAGCTGGTTGGAAGCTTTTGTGGTTTTTGATTTGTTTGTCTGCCTCCGCTTGCTGGGATCCTATCAATTATGTGTCCTCTGTCCAGTCTCGCTCTCCCTCTCTCTCTGTTTCTCTCTCTCTGTCTCTCTGTCTCTGTTGCAATTTCGGTGCTTTCTGCGCTTTGATTGCCTGCCTTAAGTTGGCTTAATTAAGTGCAGTTGCTTTGACAATGACAACGTAATCTTCATTTAGCTGTAAGCCACATCAAAAACATTGTACCGCTTCGACACACACACACACACACACACACACATATCTATATCTTTTATTTGCCTGTATTTGTATACAATATATAAATTTGCCTAATTAATTACACAAAACACCAATGAGCATTCCGATTGGGGGCAAAAATCTTCACTGAAGACGCGCAGCAAGTGAGAGGGTTTAAGCCTGAGCTAGAGATGGCAGCGTGAGCCGCACTTGAGCTCTGAGAAGCGTGAGAGAGAGAGAGAGAGAGGGAGTTGCACAAAGAGAGTGAGAAAGGGAGAGGGAGATTAACAGTCTGTGCTCTGTATCTACATATATCTATATGTATTTCTATGGCAATCTTTCTCTAGCTACATATTACTTAATTCCCTCTCGATTCGATTGAATTTTGCTTTCTTATAAAGTGAACTCATACTTAGCTGCTGCTAAGTAGGGAATATCTAAATTTAAACCTATTTAATTGGCACTTACTTTTCATTTATTCCTACTTAGAGCACTCAGAGCTTATACTGCAAGTTTAGCTCTTTTCATTGATTGGAAAATCGATTTTCTTTTCAAATTCATAAAATATAAATTTTTTTAAATATTCTGAGAAAAAATGTAGTTATAAAATTATTTAAAATTTTTATAATAAAAAAAATAATTTTTCTATAAAATTAATATAATTTATTATATCTTTATTATTTTTTCTATTACTTCAAATAACTTGCAATATTTAAAAATCTTTTCCCATAATTTATTGTAGATATTTTCAGTAAACAACTTTCATTTTAACTATCTTGGGCTGTCTCGCACCTTGGCATCTAGCTGTTTCCCGCCTGTTTAGCCTTTAAAAAAAATATATTTTATGTTTACAAAATATAAGAACATATTTAATTTACAAAATATATAAAAATAATATAATAAATAATATATTTTTTTATATTTTGCAAGAAACAAAAATTATATAATATATACAGACATGTATCACATGTCTGTGTATGAAAATATATAAAAAAAATTATTATTATTATATTTTTTTTTATATTTTGTATAAATATAAATAAAATGTTTTATTTATATTTTATATACAATATTTTAACATTTTTTTAAAATATGTACATTTTGTTTTAAAATAATAAATAGATATGAATAATAAAATAAAATAAAATAAAATGAAATGAAATAAAATAAAATTAAATCAAATGAAATTAAAATAAAATAAAATAAAATAAATAAAATAAAATAAAACAAAAAAATTAAATCAAATGAATAAAATATAAAAAAAGCAAAATAAAATAAATAAAATAAAATAAAATGAAATAAAATCAAATAAATAAAATAAAATAAAATAAAATAAAATAAAACAAAACAAAATAAAATAATGTAAAATATATCAATCTGTTTATATTGCTCTATGCTCCTTTGATATTCATTAATAATATTATTTTTCAGTACTTATTTCAAGTATTTACAATTAATTCATATATAAATAGTTGCTAAAAATTATGAATATCATTTGAAAATATTTTCTTTCTCTATTTTTGAGTTCTCTCCTACATCCACCTACGGTGCTCTGCAGCAAATCAAAATTGCTAGCTCTTCCACTCTCTCCTTCTCACTCTTTGCCTTTTGTTTAACTTTTTCAAAGTTTAGCAGCAATTTGTTCGTTCACTTTCTTCAGCATTCAGTATATATTTATATATTGTTTTCTCTGCTGCCTCCCAGTTTGATTGATTCCATTGTTCAGTGAAGTGGACAGAGTGGACAAAGAATTGATCGTGTCACGCGCTCAGCTCCGTCTCGATTTGAGTGTAAGCTGAAGCGCAGTCAATATAAATATAACAGAACTCTGAATCAAACAGTTCGATTTTCGATTGGATTGGATTGGATTGGATTGAGCGAAGGCAGCGGAGGAGGAGGAGGAGAAGCGAAGGGGAAAAGACGACAACAAACTGAAGCTCCAAAAGAAGCCGCCGCCTGCAGTTGCTTTGAAGTGTTTGATTTGGCTCATTGTTGTTGTTGTTGTTGCAGTTGTTGGCTGTCGTTTTATTGAAGCCAAATTTGAATACGAGACATGCAGCAGCCGAGAGGCAGTCGAGGCAGTCGAGGCAGCAGCCGCCGTCGAGGCAGAAGCTGCCAATGCCGCGACATCAAAGAGTGCCTGGACTCAAAATGGACATGGGCCTGCAACACACAATTTATGCCAGCCAACAAACACACACACACACACACATACAGAGAGTGCTGCACTGCTGCAACGGAAATGACCTTTTTTTTTTTTGTGCAACAAAATGCCGACGCGCTGGCTCTGCCTCTGGCTCTGCCTCTGGCCTCTGGCTGGATGCTGCGTGTGTTGCTTGGCGCGCAGACAGATGACAAGACGCGATAGTGTCCCAGAGACAGGCGACTTCTCACACGACACGGCTTGGCCGTGGCCGTGGCCGCGCCAACAAGCGGGCTAAGTGATGATCATGATGGGTTATTAGGCAGGTTGCGTTGACAACGCATTTGTCTTGGCCAAAAAAAAAAAACAAAAAACCACAACAAACGCCGACGCAGGATCGATTGAATATATATATATATAAATGTATATAAATATGTATACAGGCATGTGTGTGTGTGTGTCAGATAAGCGCGACATTTATTTATGTTGCTTTAACACAAGTGTCGCCAATGCATTGGCCAAGCGCCCTGGGCCCGCCTGCCAGCTTAGAGAGCAAAGGTGAAAGCCGCCGCCGCCGTCGCCTCGAAACCCTTTTCTCTGTCCGTGTATTCAAATCTGACAGCTCAACGTCAGTAATGAGTCGAAAAAGTGTCAAATTAATGTCAGCTTGCCAGTGGCATGCCCCACACACACACGCACACACGCACACACACACGCACACACATTCGCACAACATCAATTAAAGCTCAACAACAAATTGAAATTCATCAAGAGCCGAAAAAAACGCAATCAAAATGCAGTTGAAACTTTTTATGGTCAATGCAACATGTTGCAAATGCTGACAGCCAGCCAATACATTTTTTCTTATTTTTTTTCTCAATTTTTTATACATTTTTTCTCAAATTTTTATCTATTTTTTTTTCAAATTTTTTATCATAAATTTTTTGTTATTTTTTTTTGTTTGTCGCTGTCTAATTAGCCAAAAGTTGGAGCGCTTTTTGGTCAGCAAAGAATTGACCACATTGTTGCAGTCAATTGTTGCTGTTGTCTGTTGTTGTTGTTGCTGTTGTTGCCTGTTGGCTTTTGCCTTGGCTGGCAGTTGGCTTGTGTAAATATTTGACCCGACGCGTGTGAACTTTAACAGTTTTTATGCTTTATTTGTCGCAAATATTGCGCAAACACGAACGGACCAAGCACAGCACCTCATCTCGAGTTGCCCCCTATCCCCCCTCTCTCTCTCTCTTGCCTCTTCTTCTTTATTCATACATACAACGAAGCTGCCTTGTTTGCATTTGCTGTTGTTGCTGCGCATGCGCACCTTTTGCACTTGAGCATTGTGAATGTTGCTTTCTTGTTGTTGCTGTTGTTGCTGTTGTTGTTGTTGCTGCTGCTGTTGTTGTTGTTGCTGTTGTTGCCTTGTTACTTGGCCAGCGTGCAACATGCGTTAGCAACATATTTTCTGCAGTCGGCTAAATATCAGTTGAATGGTGCGAATTCTACACACAGATGCAACTAGAGAACAGTCCAGCGAGCAAATATACATAAATATATATATGTACATAGAATACTATATATGTATGTTCATTTAGAGAGAGAGAGAGAGAGAGTCAAGAAACAAGGAACGATTGGAAAGGCTTAACTAGCTACAAACTTAAATGTGTATGAAGTTTTTGTTTTTATACTTTTAAGCGCGCGTTTCATATTTATTTTATTTTTCGCTTTTTTAGTTTTCGGTTTTATAAATAAATTAAAAAATTTGAAAAAATAAATATAAATGAAATAAGAATTTACAAAAAATAAAAACAATGTTTTTTATACATTATTATTTTATTAATATTTTTTTTCCTCCAATTTTTAAATTTAAATTACTTTTAACTTTATTTTGTTTGATTTTATTTTTGGATGCATTTATTTTTATTTATTATTTATTTTATAATCATAATCATTTTTATTTAAATTTAATTCGATTTGTTTTTATTTGATATTTTTAGTATTTATTTTTATTTGTTTTTTTTTTTTAATTTTATTTATTATTATTATTATATTATTACTATTATTATAATTATAATTAATATTATTATTTTTATTATTATTATTAATATTATTTGCATTTTATATATAATTTTTAAAATTTTATTTGTTGTCTGTTTAATATTATTTATTTTAATTTTATTTAATTTGTTTTCTTATTTAATTTATTTTTTTTTATATTTTAAATTTTACTATACTAACTAACCGGATGGTTTAAGCTCCAGTGAGTTACATATATACATATTTACAGAAACCCTATTTTATTTATACTCTATTTGTATTTGTATTTTCCTTATTTATTTCCTTTTTTCTTTTTCTTTTAATTATAATTGTTTATTTTTTCAATCTTCATTTTTGATTAAAGAATATATTTTTATTCGAGTTGAATAAATATTTTTGTTTGTCTAATTTGTCTCGCAATATTTTTGCATAAGTTTATGTAAATTCAAGATTCATTCGAGCTTCTTGTCTGTGGTTCAAGACCACATCTCTCACCCTCTCTCCGATTCTTCCTTTCTCTCTCTCCCACTTTAATCTATAATTGAGTTTATTGAGCACTAAGTAGAAAGGAAGCCCCTTTTGCGCCGTCTTGAGCCTTGGGCAAGAGTTCATCTCTAGCTCTGTAGCTTGAACTGGGTGTGCCGCGGCTGCCACATTCCTAAGCTGGATGCACTTGGTACGTAAGTATGTGTGTGTGTGTGGTGCGTGTGTGTGTGTGAGTGTAAGCACCGTTATAAAAACTTAAGACCTCATTAAAAGAGGCCGCCGCTGCTTTATGGCTGGCCAAGAGAGTCGAACATTTAACGCCGTCTGACGAGCCTCGTTGTGGTCCTTTTATAAGAGATGCTTAAAAGAACTAAATGCAAGTATATATATATGTATATATATAGCTATATATTACTCTCTATGCATGTGTGTGTGTGTTTGTGGAGGTTGTTCGATTACGCGCACGCAAGGGCCGCGCTGCATTTAGCCAGGTTTTATTTTGTTATTTCTCTGCTTTTATTTTATTTTGTGAGCAGCAGCCGCCAAAGGCTGCGCGCTGTTCATGCAAATTTTAACTTCATTTCGGCTTCGTTTTGTTAATTAATTTATATTATTTTATTTGGGTGTCGTATACAAGCGGCGATCGTTGACAAGCCTGTGGACGTTGCTGGTCTCTCTCTCTCTCCCTATCTCTCTCTTTCTCTTTCTTTTTGTGTGATGCTCGTTTGGAAGAGTGAAGGGAGTATATTGGCTTGTTGAACGAGCAACTCAGTTGGTCTGAGTTGTATATAGTCTGTAATATAACTAAGTCAGCTAAGGCATGACATATAGAAAACTATACTGATCTCTCTACCCTAACTTTATCTTGCTAACTATGTCTTTCACACTCTTCAAACTAGTTTAAAGCTCCATCTCGTCACCATATATTTTTATATGATACATAGATATGATATGATATGATATGATACGATGTGATATGATATGATATGATATGATATGATGTGATGTAATATGATTTGATATGATATGATATGATATGATATGATATGATATGAAATGATATGATATGATATGATATGATATGATATGATATGATATGATATGATATGATATGAAATGATATGATATGATATGATATGATATGATATGATATGATATGATATGATATGATATGATATGATATGATATGAAATGAAATGAAATGAAATGATATGATATGATATGATATGATATGATATGAAATGAAATGAAATGAAATGAAATGATATGATATGATATGATATGATATGATATGATATGATATGATATGATATGATGTGATATGATATGGTATGATATTATATGATATGACATGATATGACAGTTCTATAAACGCCCTCTAGCGGCACATCAACTCAACAAGAAAGCTTCTCATCTCTAGCAAGCGTCTCATCTTAAGCTTCTCATCTTCATCTACATCTTCATCTCTATCTTCATCTTCACCTTCATCTCCTTCTTCATCTTCATCCCAAATCTCTAGCTCATTTTTGCAGCATGAATAGGTATTCAGCAGTCGTTCAAACTTCTTGAATATTCAATTTTGTTGTGACTTCTCTCACTCTCCCCTTTCCCTCTCCCTCCCTCTCGCTCCCTCTCACTCTTTCTGTGTTTACCTTGCTGCGCTTCTCTCTGCATCTGGCACGACAAATTTATATTTAATGAGCTTCATAAAATTTGAATTTCAAAGGAGCATTGCACCGCTGCGGCATGTTCGGCCCGCGTTGATTGCCACGCGGTGTGGAGCTGATGTCCAGCTCGAGACTCGAGTCTAGATCGACGAAGTCGACTCTCGGTCGTCCGAGTCTTGGCCAATGAAGGCATATAAATTGCTGGTTTTATGGCGTTTTAAGTAGGCCTGCTTTATGGGCTTTGCAGTTCAGATCCAGCTCAAACCACAGAGAGCGAGAGAGGGAGAGAGAGAGAGCGGCTTAGCTGTTGCTATGATTCATTGGCGCTGTGTGGTCGTAATCATCGTTGTTGTCTGGGAAGACTTATTGCTGCCCACTTAGGCGACAAAACGCTGTCGCTGCTGAGACGAGACCTTCTTTTCCTCATCTTCATCTTCATCGGCTGCTGCTGCTGCTTCTTCTTCTTCTTCTTCTTGATGTTGTTGCTCAAGTCGATCTGCAATGTCCGCAACTTGTTTAGCGAGTTTTCTCACCTCGTTGGCAACATTTCAATTTGACATAATGAGCCACATTTTGTTACCAGTAGGCATTACCACACACTGCTTAGGCTACCTAACTAGAAACTGGCGAGAGGGCTGTCAACAACAGCAACAACAGCCTCAACTCAGCATAAATCAATGCGGAGCAAGTTAATTGTAGGTTATATCATTTGTAAACCCAAATTTTGGCTAGCTTTCAGGTGGGCTTTTGGCAAGAGGCTGAGAGAGGGGGAGAGAGGGACTTTGACATCAGCTGTTAAAGAAATTGTAGAAAAATATCTAGCAGCTTTATTGCTGCATTGCAATGCTAAGCAGATGAGTTGGCTAACTTAGCTTCAGCTACGGGGAGTCTTAGGGCAACTGAAAAGGATATTGCAGTAGCTGCAGAGGACTCGCATTGAAGGCAACTTGATGAGTTGATAGAGATGATTCAAACTGTTGTCTAAGGCTAACTCTGTTAGTTTGAAGATGTACGTAAAACATATGTTATGTGTTAACATATGTTATAAGTCAACATCCATCATATATTAAATTATGTCATATGTTTACATATTATGTACGTTAACATATGTTATTATGTTAACATCTTTTATATGTTAACATATGTTGTGTTAACATTTGTTATAATGTTAACATCTTATATATTTTAACATAAGATGTGTTAACATTTGTTATTATGTTAACATATTTTATATGTTAACATATGTTGTGTTAACATTTGTTATTATGTTAACATATTTTATATGTTAACATATGTTATTTTGCTAGCATATTTTATATTTTAACATATTTTGTATGTTAACATGTGACATATGTAAACATCTTTAAACATATGTTAACATATGTTTTATGTTAACATATGTTACATGTTTACATATGTTATATGCTATATTATATATTTACATATTTTATATATTAACATAAGTTAGTTGTTAGCATATGTTGTAAGTTTACATATGCTGTAACATAGCATTAACATTGAACATTTAACATTTCGTATGTGTTATTACATTAAATCTTCAGCATATATACATAAAATACATGTTATGTATGCGCATCAGAATAAATGTATATTATAAACAATTACATTTATATATTTGTTATTTTTATAGATTTTTTTGGTATTTATATGTTTATTATTTATGCAAATTCGATTATTTAATTTACGAATATTCTGTTTTGAATTTTTGTAAATATTTCAAAATAAATATTTGATTAAATATACAAAATTCCTATTGCTACTACAAACCCTTGCTGACAATTCAGCCCAACTAATAAAATTAAATAAAATCTATATTTTCTCATCTAAAAATCCACTTCAGTCTGTTATAATTCGCATGCCAAATGGAGGTTATGGCAATAAGCGGCAAAATAAACTGAATTAAACTAAAATTTAGGTCTTGCCTTAAGTCGACTTCAGCCCATGGCACAAATTTAGAACGAAACAATATTTAGCACAGCGTCAAATCGTCGCCTTTCTGTAGAGCTCTATGCTAGTGATATATTGCCAGATTTCAAATCTTGTTTGCAATTCACAAATTCTGGTTCCGCTTTCTATGCGACGCAAATCAATGAATCTCCAGAGAGAGAGAGAGAGAGAGAGAGAGAGAGAGAGAGAGAGAGAGAGAGAGAGAGAGAGAGAGAGAGATAGTGAGAGGGAGAGTATGAAACGTGTTTTTGGCCACAGGTAGGCAGGCATCTGTCTACAGAGAGTCAAAATATGCATTTTTTTTAGCAGGTAACGGTAATTAGGCTAGACTAGGCTACCGTCTGCCAGACGGCTAAGGCTAAGGCTGAGGCTAAGCATAATCGTAACCTAAGCCGCGGTCGTCTGCCTCTAATTTCTGAATGAGTTGCCCCGCGGCGCGCGCACAGCGAGGGGTCGACAGCAGCAGCAGCAGAGAGGGAGAGAGAGAGAGAGGCGTATGGGTGGGCGTGGTCAACCTGTTGATAGCCGCAGCAGACGCTACTTGAGATTAAGAGCTCTCTCAATACAAATCTCGAGCCACTGGCGCTACTCTAACTGAAGCGTAAAAGTAGTTCTTGTAATGCGATATATGAGAGGCTGAGGCTGAGGCAGGGGCTGAGGCAGGGGCAGAGGCTGAGGCAGGGGTAGTTACATAAGAGGCTGCTGCTTGTTGCCTCAAGTGTCGCTTTGAATTTGGATTTCGGTTTTGAGATATTTGGAGTACTTGCTGACGCCATGAATAGTGTCTGGAGTCGCAGCGGCGTCTACTTTTTTGATGTAACCAAATCTCAGTTGTCGCATCCTGTTGAGCCAACAGCTACCCCTCTCTGCCTCTCCCCCTCTCTCTCTCTTTTTATGGAGCTCTGGTTAATTAGTCATTAAATTAAGGGGGCGACCGCCGGCGCACATAAAAGTGACACTCGTAAAAAAGGCAATGCTAGAGGGAGTTGGCTATATGTAAATAGCGTGCGAGCGAGAGGGCAACAGCTGCTGCCGCTGCCGCGGCTGGCTCTAAAGAGCTTTAAAAGCAACGCCATTAAAGCGCGCTACGTGCCGCACATTGCATGCAGCACGCGCAGCCAGGCACCAGAATGCACCTGAGCACACACACACACACACACACACAGACAGGGAGAGACAGGGAGAGAGAGCCACCTTTGGAGGTGTCATATGGCGCAGCGGGTGTTCTGCGCAGCCCAAAACTAAGCTGAGCCCCAGCCGAAATCCCAGCGGGCCAGGCGCCGTTTAATGAGCGCCTGGAGAGCGGCACGAGCGTAGCTTCAGCTTGCCACACACACACACACACACACACACTCGCACACACACGCGATATACGGGCGTGGCTACAGAAATTTTGGCATTATTTATCAGTTGATTTATGTGCAGCTCGCTATCGTCTCCATCTCCCTCTACCACCCTCCCTCCCTCTCTCTCTCTCTCTCTCTCTCTCTCTCTCGTCTCTCACTCTTTGAAATTCCTTGCTTTTTGTGGAAATTTAATATTAATTTCGGTAGCCGCTGCCGCCTTGACAGGCGCTGACACCTCGACTGAACTTGAGAGCTCAACAATTTCAGCTTTTTTTTGTCTTCTTTTAATTGGACTTTAATAGCTGGCCGCAGCTTTAATATGGCCAGGTCAGCAGTGTCGAGAGTGCTCTCGGCCAGTAATTAGGCCAACAACAACAACAACAAGAATGGCCATTTGGCCATAAACTGACGGCGAGTGCAGCGCACTCCACATGGCCACGTTGTCTCGCTGCTCGCTGCTCGCTGCTGGCCACGCGAGGCTCAATTCGCTTTAAGCTGCAGCCACACTATGATGTCATCGCAGAATTATCGTTTTTACAGCGAAAAAATGTGAATGGGCGCATAGGGAGCGGGCTGGAGAAAGAGAGAGAGAGAGAGAGAGAGAGAGAGAGAGAGAGAGGGAGAGGGAGGGAGGTAGTTGAACTGAAAGGCCTTAGAGCCATGGCTGAACCTTGAGAGATTCTATATAATATTTAATTTAAGAATGCATAATATATGCCGCCCTCTGCAGCTAAGCTAAAATACAGTAGACACTCGTTGTGAGCAGCACTGCTAAGGCTGGGGACACTTAAGAGCTAGCTCTGATAGACCCAATGGCATATGAGAGGAAGAGGCTGTGCTAGGATTGAGCTAAGATATACATATAGGATACATAAGATAAGATATAAAAGATACAAAAATAAATAATTAAGATATATAAGACATGTAAGATATACGAGATATATAAGATATGTAAGATATATAAGATGTTTAAGTTATATATGGTTTATCAGATATATAAGATATGTAAAATATTTAAGATATATACACATAACATATTTAAGTAATATAGGATATATATAAGATACATAAGATATAACTAAGATATATTTTAAGATATATAAAATATATATAAGATTTAAAAGATATATGAGATATATAGAAGACGCCAGCTGAACAGAATCAGAAAACAAAGTTTTGTGCAGTGCCTTGAGGACTGGAATGCTGTAAGTAATTCCAGATATTAAAGAGACTATATAGATACTATGCAGTTGGACTTAGTATCTTATAGTCTCTATAATATATGGAATTACTTTCAAAAATAGCCATAAGCAAACTAGAACTAGCTTTGAGCTATGCTTACACATTTCAATTTCAAATATTCTCTATATATAGATTCCATACTCTACATTCGCCTGACCTCTGAATGGGCATAAATAAATCTTGAGTTAAAGACAGTTTTAACACTACAAATTTATTTATTATGCACAGATTTTCTACACACATTATTATTTATTTCTAGAAATGAGCTAAATTACATACAAATAGATCAGTTAAGTGGAACTGAAACTGGAAACTCGACTGAATTTTCTGTTTGATGCTTTTCAAAGGTTGTTTACAAAATGAATATGCAAGGGCCTGGACTAACATACATATCTCCAATTTATTTACAGCAGTTGATAATACTGCAATATATTTTTATATACATATATTATATATTGAATGGAAATTCCTTCGGTAAGTCAAATCATATGCAAACTAGTTGCGCTGTCAGCTTTGAAGGGCTTGCCCTCTGTTACTAGGCACAGTGGACTGTTAAGGCGCTGTTAAGTGCTAATAACATTTTATGGCATTGCAGGCCACTGTTAAAAGACAGCATAGATTAATAAATATAAATAAAACACAAATATGTATATGAAATGTTGAATATATATTTAAACTACAATAAAAATATTCCTACTGATTTTTAATTTTTTTTTGTAATAAATTTAGAATTGGAGCATAAAAAAGAATATTTTAATTAAAAAAAAAAATATTTCTCCTGCTTTTTAATATATTTTTGTAACTGAAATGAAATGCAAAAGCATGAAAATAAATATTTAAACTTCAAAAAATATTTCTCTTGCGTTTGTTTTGAAGGCAAAATCAATAACTTTTGTGCTTCACAGGCAACATCTGTATATACATATCTATATCTACATATATATATATATATATATATATATATATATATATATATATATATATATATATATATATATATATATATATATATATATATATGCTACATATCCTAACCCTTTTGGCTTATAGTTCCTGTTCAGCTGTTCAGCCTGTGGCACACCCACACGATAAAATTTATGCGCCGCTCGCTAAAAAACAAAAACAAAAATACAAAAAAAAAAAGAGAACAAAACACGAAACAAATTCGTCTATATTTTATGGCTTTGCTCTTTTTCGGGTTTCCGGTCAAAGTTTTTTTTTTGAGTTATTCCTGGCTCCGACTCCGGTTCTGTCTCCCACTCTGAGGCTGTCTGGCTGTCTGCGTTCGGTGTGATAAAGTTATTTAGGCGCAAATCATAAATTCCAGAACGAGAGACCCAGAGCGAAGCTTATCTGATTTTGCACTTGGGCCCCTGGCACTAGATCAATATGTCGCTGGCCGCTGGGCAGCCTGGAAACCTGGAAACCTGTGCGGGCCACAGATTCCTGAACCCAAAAGACAGCTGTGCGCCTGCGCCTGCGCCAGTTGTCACAGAGAAGGACAACACATAGAGAGCACCAAACAGCGACTTAGATATGCGTTTGAATTTAATTCAGGTAAATTTACCCTGCCCGCCGCCAGCCAGAGCTGGTTTTGTTGCCGTTAATTAACAGCTCTGGTTTGACTTGTGAAATTAGAAAATTATGCCTGGAATTTCCGTTCGCTGCGAATTCCAAACATTTTGCGCGTTCGCTTTGCTGATTAGCCTCGAAAAATGATAATGAGTCTAGCACTGGGCCTCGATCATAAAGTCGTAAAAGAATCATAAATTGCCGCGCAGAGGAAGCGAATTAGATTGAATTACAGTCCGAAATCAATTTGGCCAAATTCTGAGTTCGAAATTCGTGTGAGTTGAATAATTTATGGTCTAGATGCATGAGGAAATCAATTGAGGCAAAAAAGTCTTGAGATAGTTCATGAAAAGCTAAGAAGATGAAGAGCTGACAAGAGCTGCCAGCCTCAGCTGAAGGCAGACAAAGTAAAGGCTTGGGAAAGCTATTAGAAAAGGATTATAAAGCTTTTATATCTAAATAAATACAATATAATATCTGAATATCTAAATAATATCTAAATAATATCTAAATCATATCTAAATCATATCTAAATAATTTCTAAAAAGTCTAGCAAGTATTTAAAAATTAGCTTTGCAACTTATTAAAGCTTTTTGTGGAAGGTAATTAATCAATACTAAGTTTGACTCATTTGACTGCCAAACTCTCAGCTTTAAAAGCTGCTTAAAGCTTTTTCATCAAATGATACTCATATGCAAGAGCTTTAATACATATATTGACAGGCTGAAGTCAAGCTTTTTTCATATGAACAACAATATGGAAAAGTAGTTAAAAAGCTCATTAAAGCATGATGTGTATGCCATGCTCAGATGAATTTTATATACACATACACTGCGCATCATCAGGATGATTTTTTAAAAAAAAATTAAAAATACTTCCTGGAGAGATACGGAGTATCTCAATCTGATGACGTGTGTATACTAATGCTTTAATGAGCTTTTTCTATACATATATGACATGCTTAAATGAGCTTTTGTTATACATATAATACATGCTTCAATGAGCTTTTTGGTAAGTATAGCCAGCTTTAAAAAGCTTTTGTTATATATGCTTCGCTTTAAGGAGCTTTTTGAACACTTTGCCTAATGTTGTTCATTGTCATTCTGTAAATGCCCTGTACTTACAGCAGCTCTGCGCAACGAGCGCAGTTTGTATAGTTTATGAGTTAACAAGAAATGCTTGAACATTTATATAAACTTAATTTATTTCTTTAAATTTGAAACAATTAATTTTGAGATCACCATTAAGCATGGAAACTTTTGTATATATTAAGAGTTCACATAAATGAATTCCTTCATTTTGTCATTCACTTTCAGCTGGTGCCATTGGCGGTCCTAATCGATTTGAGGCTGTGCACTTTCGAATCGAGTAGCCACAGCTAACTAGTTATGCTCGATATGCATTTCATTTTTAATTAGCCGAAGACTTTTGGTTTCTGTTTCTGTTTCGGTTTCGGCGAGGCGAGGCGAGGCGAGGCGGGGCTGTCCAATTTGAGGGACGATTAATGATGTGTTGAGAACATTTATGGCCAGACGCAGACAAAAACACGAGACAAAAGCCAAAACGCCTTTCACGAGCTTTACGACTGTCGCACGCTTATAAATGCTAAAGAGCAGCAGCTGCCAGGCCAGGCCGGGCCAGGCCAGGCCGGGCTAGCTCCATATAAGCAGTTAATCCATCTATCTATGACATGGCTAAAGCTCAACTTTTATGGCCAAAGCATTTCTATTTTTAAACAAATTTAATTTTACGACGATTTTTTTGCTCCCTGTTGTTTTTTTTAAATTATTTACAAATGTTTTTGTTGTTGTTTAAGCTTCAGCTCAGTCAATTTTTCACGATTAACTTTCAAGCGCTTAAAACTAATTAATATTAATTTAAATTGCTTTGATTCTCGCTGACCACAAATATATGTCAATTTTTCATGAGCCAGAATCATTTTAAATATATATATATACATATATATATATCTTTTTTATGGCAATTAGAAATGGGCTGAAAACTCGCAGCGCCGCGAAGTATGCAACAGAAAAGTGAGCGGAAAAAATGTGAATTTATGTCACGCTTTTGTGTAAACAAAACTCGAAGTCGAGCGAGCGGTTTGTTGTATATATTTCCTTCTACTATATTTAATTAATTTAACGACTACTTGAGAAGTCAGTGTGTGTGCGTGTGTGTGTGTGTGAGGGCCAGCTACATGAAAAACTCATTAAAATGTTTACAGGCGCACAGAATCAACAAAAACTCAACTCGACGAACAAATATGAGCAAAAAACTCGACAACAACAACAACAAAAAAAAACAAAAACTGAAACTTAAATACAGCAACTGAAATTGTTTTCAAATAACTTAAAAGACAAACTCCAAAGCTAGTTTTTCCTCTTCTTCTTCTTTTTTTAGTTTTTGTTTTTTGAGCTGGGCAAATAAAGTTAGAGAAATGAAAATTTGATTTGCTTTTCATATATTTAATGCATGAGCAAATATAGTAAATGGGGAATTGCAATTAAAAGGCTTAGACTAGCTGAGAGATAGGCAAAGGCAGAGGTATGAGATACAAAGGTATGAGCTGCTGTATCTACAGGTAAGTTTTTAGTCTGTAAAAGCATCTGGGTTGGCTTAGCTATACTATCAATTAAAATGTATCTGTGAGCTGCAATAGTATCTATGAGATACATATGCAACTGCAAGCTATTTTTGCTCATTTCTAATACAAAAGCAACACAACACTCTTATATTTCATATCATTTCTATACAAACTGCTAAAAGTATCCATGAGATACAATCGTATCCACAGCTAGTCTTTAGAGTTTAAAGCCAGCATTAGTTAGGCTCGATTATGTTTCTCAGCAGCAATAACAAGAGTTGATATTGCAAAAGATCTGCATGTTGGGCAGGTCAAACTGCAAGCTGTCAAATGTATCTGTGAGATACAAATGTATCTACAGCCGCTTTTGCCCATATGTGTGCTGCATTTCACCTACACAGTGCAGTGCAGTGCAAAAAGTAAGAAAAGCAGCCTGTAAACTGGCAAACGTATCTGTGAGATACAAATGTATCTGCAGCTAGTCGTTGTAGCTGGCACTGCTGTTGGCTCATTTATAATTCAATACGCTCGACGGGGCCAACGTGTTTATGATTATGAGTTTGTCGTCTATTTTTTTTCCTTTTTTTTTGGCACACACAACACAAACACACACGCACACTCGCACACACACAGCTTGCAACTGTTTCAGTTCTGTATTTAAATCTTTTTTTTTTTTGTTTTTTTCTGTTGGTTTTTGCGGTCTTTTGTCTGGTTACAAAATTGGCAGCTAACATTTGTCACAATTTAGCGTCAAATTTAAATTTAAATAAAATATATATTTTGTCACACACACACACATACACACATGCACACACGCGCATTTTTTAATGACACTTTTGGCTGCGTTTGAAAAATTCATGAATATAATTTAGAAATGCAATAGATATATATACATATGTACATACATGTACATATCGTCTATATATATATGGAAAATGTTTCGTATATGGTCAGCAATTATAATTCCATTTTTATTTGGCAAATTTGTCAACTGACAAATTTTCATTGAATTTCATTTTCTCGCATGCGATATTTATTTTGATTTTGATTTTTATTTCTGTTGCTGCAATCGCACTTTAAATGCCGCCAAGCATTAAAGTGTCATTCAACCGTTAATTGGCGGCGAGGCACAAAAGTTATATGCTACTTTAAATAATATATAGCCATAATTGCAGATATATACATCTTGTTTTTTGTGTGACTTAAATGAAAAACAATTACAGAGACTCGGACTAAATTGTCTCAAAGGCAATTAGCAGATGAATGGCGGCAGATAGCCGATGGCCTTGAGAGGCTCCAGAGGAGAGTAAGACTTTCTTAAAGAGAATTTATAGGCTATAAAGGGAAACTTTTATTAAAGCATTTGCAAGTGAAAGGAAAGTTCAGAGGATCTTTGAAGAATCTCTCAAGGCACAACTTGCTTTAGGCAGAGCTTTCCTCATACACTTTTGATATATAAGAATATGTGATATATATTAATATATATATAAAGTCAGCTTTCTGCATGTCTTTTCAAGAGTCTCGAAGGTTTCTTCAGCATAAATATCTCTGCTTTAAGCCTCTCGCTATAGTTCAACTATCACTGCATATCCTGCAGTGTTCACCAAGGCATTTGATTACTTTAGACATATTCTATATACTATATTTACACATATATAAAGTTGTACATATATTCTTGATACACATTCATAATCACTTAGAAATTGCAAATTTTTAATTTTCTGCATTAATTAGCGTTTAATAACTTCAATAATTTCAATCAAAATGCAATTGCATTGTATTTAAACTAAAATTTATTTGTGCAATTTAAAATGTTGATTGATTCAGAATTTATTGAGCACTTATTTAGTGTTTTGAATATGGGCAAATTAAGCAAATTTACGACTAAGAGAAACACATTAAAAGCTTCCTGTCTTTGGAGTGACTCAGCGCGTAATGAGAGGTTGCTTGATATATTCATATGTATTTAAATACATGTAATAAAATTTAAATATAATTTAGTCCATTTTGAAATTGATTTCACTGAATTTTCTATTAAATATAAAATGAATTTTAAATATAAAATTAATTTTCATATATATCTATCTGAAGAACAGCTCATGAAGCTGAATGCCTCAACAAGTTCAAGTTGTCTTTAAGACTTTTTGTTACTGGAAAACAATGTTTAATATAAAATATATAAATGAAAATTGATCAGCCAAATACCAAAATAAATTGCAAAAACAAATTTAAATATTTTAAGTAGTAAGAGTAGGTTCAATAGGGCGAACCTACTCTTACTGTCCCTACCTATATAAACAAAAAAGCTCATCTTGATCTTCTGAACTAACTAACGCCTCAGCTGAGCTGGCAAACAGTTATATAAGTAAATAAAAAACAACCTTTAGCTGAATTTGTTATTCAATATAAATAGTATATAATATATATTCCATATAAAAACCATAAAATATTTGAGATTTACATTAAACTTCCCCTGCATAGAGTAAGAGCACAAGATGCCAGCTTCAAATACTTTACCAATATTTATAAATTTATTTTTATAAATAAAAAAATAAAATAAAATAAGAAAAAAAAAATCAAAATAAATCACAGTTAAATTCCTTAATTTCTTAAACAATTTTGTGAGCCTTAAAAACAGATTTGTAAATATTTTTGTTTAAACTGGCGAGAGGAAAACCTCTAAAATATTCCCAAACAATTTTTTAGCTTTATTATTTTGTCTTTCTGGTGTAGAAAATTGAATCAAAGTAATTTAGATCATTTGCAGTTATTTTATTTTTTAATATTCATAAATTTTCTTCAACTTTTGTATTCACTTTTATTATAATTTTATGCTCAACTCTCATTTATTTTTTTACCTCTTCACTTTTACTGCACAATTTATTTTTATTTTTTTACTCTTTTTATTTAGTTTTTTTTTTTTTTTTTTTTTTGTGGGAAAAGGTTAATGACAATTTAATTTGCAAATTTTCGTTGTTTCGTGTCTAATTCGTATTTGAGTGCGACATTGGCCATAAATAAGTCATTAACGCGCTTAAATAGCTTTATTAGCCGCATATGAAACGTTGGCCAGAGTCACGGAGTGGGTTTTCGGGCTCTGATTCCGAACTGAACTGAATAGTTGGGCATCAGCTGTGACGATAATTGGGTTAGTTAAATGCGAGATTAACTAGATGAAACTAGTTATGACATTATTGGCTTAAACATGTAGACGATTAACTGGAGTTTGCAATTGTCCAAAATATGTGGAGCGAATTGGTTGGAGGTTGAGAGGAGCAACTGAAGGGGAGACTGAATGGAAAGGGCGAGGGGAACGATAAAGGAAAGTATGAAGAAAATACTAAATGAAAGACTGAAGTGAATGCGAATATGGATACAAAGATTGTAGAAGAGATTTATAGAAGAGATTGTAGAAGAGATTGTAGAAGACATTGTAGAAGATATTATAGAAGATATCGGGAAAAAGTGTCAAAAATATGCTAGAGGAAAACTGAATCAAAAATCTATGAGAAAGTAAACTAGAGATTGGGACTAAAGAACTGATTGAAATATAGATAGAAACTTGAAGAAAATAGTGAAAGAATAATTGAAACGAAGCTTGAATAATGTGACGAAGTTAGAATTATGGATAAGAGGCAAAGATTGAGCTTATGAGTTTAGATTGAAGCAAAAATTAGACAGAAAATATATAGAAATATAGAAAGAAATGATAGTGATTGAAAGTAGATATGAGGAAGTATCCATATGAATCCATTAAGAAAGAAGATTATGCCAACTGAAAACGATGCCTAAAGAGAAGGTCTTCTCAACATAAACAAAAGAAGGAAAGGGAATAGCCCAACCGAAACAATCCTATATATGAGATCTGTATTGTGACTATCTCTGTATACTTCTATCTATACTCCATGCGACTATCTATACACATATTCGAATTCAACAAGAATGAATATGCCCTAAGGCTTCTCCTCTCGGAGCAGTCGCCTTTAAGTAACATTCACGATCCATCAAAGGCCCAAAACATTTGTTTGTCACAACTTATCTGGGCATGGCAAGAACAAGAGGAAGAAAAGGTAGAAGAAGAAGAAGAAGAAGAAGAAGAGGTAAAAAACAAACAAGTGTTCAGAACGTAAAATAAAAAACAAATTGCGATAGAAATTCGCGAGCTACCGAGATTCGCAAAACTGGTTTAGCCGACGGCTGATTCATGGACCGATTTCTAGTTAGCATTCAGATATATGCATACGAATGCATGATAGATAGACAGTTATATATACATATATATATTCTCTCTCTAGAGATCTACTTACTTATCACATCGTGGCCGTGACAATCCAAGTCCAGGTGATGATTCATCACCAGCGATGGCTGTAATCCAGTTTGGCTGTGACTGTGACTGTGATTGTGATTGTGATTGTGATTGTGATTATGATTGTGCAATGGTAGCTGGTGAGCCAAATGGCCACCAATCTCTGCCATTACCATATATTTGGCTTATAGACCGGCAACCAACCAAAATACACTTCAGATCTTTTATAGAAATGATGCGAAAAGAAAGCGCGACTCAAAATTCGAACACGATTTTCCACATTTGAGCATCAAGTGTTGCCTCTGTATGTGTGTGTGTGTGTGTAGGTGTATTAGTGTGTGTGTGTGTTTTAGCAATATTTTTGTTTAGCTGCTGCTGCGTTTTAAGGCACTTTTTGTACAGTTTAGTTAGACAAAGATACGCTTTTTGGTATCTTAACTTTTTGCACGCACTCTTTGGGCTCGTTGTTGTTGTTGTTGTTGTTGTCACAGTGGGTAACACACGCGAACAGGTAAATGTAATAACGCCATAGGTCGAGGAAGCGCAGAGTTTCGTATTCTCGTATCCAAAGGCGACGACGACGACGACGACGATAACGGCGAAAGGCGACGGCGAACGACGGCGAATTTGTTTTTGGGGTGCGTATTGCGTCCTACGTTCGTTGGTGCTGCTGCTGCTGTCGCTGACGTTGCTGCTGCTGTTGTTGTTGTTCTTTCCCTAAACGTAACGCGCACAGCACACAGCAACAACAACAACAGTAATAGTGATAAATATTTACGAAATCGACGCGCGTAACGAACACGATGCTGACGACGCTGCGACTGCTGAACGACTAAACCGGCTGACCGTGTGCGTCTTTCGGCTACACAGAGGCAAAACTTACAGCAGCGTTCGTCGTCGCTTCGTTTCGTCGCGCTTCGTCTCTCTTCGTGAACTGCGTCGCGGTCGACGTCAGCGTCAGCGCCAGCGTCACAGCTAACCCCTCGTTGGCTGGCCACAGCGCGGCACTGCTCGCACAGCCAACGCACCGGCGATTGGTTAGAGTAGCGCAGCTAGTGTGCTGCCTGCGCTGGCTGGCTGCCTGCAGCAGCTGCAACCGGTTTCGTTCGTTTTCGGGTCTGGGGCGCGTCTCGCTGTTCGAAAGCGGGCAACAGGAACAGGTGTTTGGCTGTGCTGCTCGCACGCGAGGCATGCCATCTCGCTTCGCACGTTTTCTAAATGGCGTCCAAGCGGGCCAATCGGTTGGCGCCAGTGCGCATGAGTCGCCCCACTGGCGGGCGGCACAGCTGAGTTGCAATTGCCGTCGCCGTCGCCGTCGCCGTCGCTAACTTCAGCCACAATCTACAGGCAATGGAGGCAGTCAACCCCAGCTCGCTGTGCTTTGCTGCTTTATTTTTTCGACTCTGTGTGCGAGCGTGTATGTGTGTGTGTTCGCTGCTCTTCCTTTTTGCTGCCTTTTGCCTTTGTTTTGCCAATTTCGCTTTTGGTTTTCGAAGTTTGTACTACAAAATGGTTGCACTTGTAAGCAAATGCCGCTAGTCTGCTCCCACCCACTGCCCGCCCTCTCGCTCTAGCCCGTTTGGCTCTGCAATTGTTGGCTGTGTAATGCGCTTGTCGAAGTTTTTGGCAGCCACAGCCGCACCTTGTCTTGACTCTTGGCTGCGGCTGCCTCTGCCTCTGTCGCTGCTGCTGTTGCGGCTGCGGCAACGTCTTCTGGCCTCGCAGCTAACATCATAATAATTATTGATCTTTTGATTTTGGGCTTGTGTCTCGTTTACCGTTTACTGTTCAAGGCTCTGTTGCAATTTTAATGACATGTGCCACGCCTGCCACCCCCCTCTATCACTGTCTGTGTGTTGTTGCGGTTAGCCAGTTCGTTGACTTGGCACCCAGTTCCGCCTGCTCCGATGATTTGTTTTAGCTGCCAGTTGGCAGTCTGCTGCTGCTGCTGCTGCTGCTGCCGCCGCCGCCTGATTCCCCAGTTGTTACACAGTTTGCCGTTATTTTTACCGTTTTTATTTGCCGCTGCTTCCGCTCAGCAGGCAATGAGAGGGAGGGGCAGGGGCTGCGACTGCGACTGCTACTGCTGCTGCTGCTGCTGCTCGTCATGTCGTAATCAAGGTCATCAGCGCCGCTCCGATTGGGCCACTACGCTCACTCATAGCCCGTCGCAGTTAGCCAGACGCTGACATTAGTATATGCACACACACACACACACACACACACACACACATGTATATATACAGAACATGTAATGCTACAACTGTAAAAGCTTTCGCGCCATCTCCTTCACACAGCTGGCAAAAACAGCTGACTGATTTGTCTGTCTGTGTGTCTGCCTCTATCTGTGTGTGTGTGTGTGTGTGGGTGTGTGCGTGTTGGCTGGCAGCATGATTTCAAAATTTAATTAGGTCCCGTCCATTAATTGGGTTAATTGAAATGCCGGTAAA
The DNA here is from genome assembly GCA_035047545.1 of Drosophila paranaensis. Classification (NCBI taxonomy): domain Eukaryota; kingdom Metazoa; phylum Arthropoda; class Insecta; order Diptera; family Drosophilidae; genus Drosophila; species Drosophila paranaensis. The sequence continues at coordinate 1,428,943 of JAWNPL010000153.1, read as the reverse complement.
AGTCTGGCGAGCAACAGCAGCAGCAGCAGCAGCAGCGCTTACAAAATTTAGGACATGTCACTCAAGCAATGCTAACTGACCCAGCCACCCACCCACACCCACACACACCCCTTCCTCTTCAGCTGTAAATGAAATGTTTTCCAACTTGTTGTTGGAGTTGTAGTTATGCAGCATTATCCTTGCTGACATTGTTGAACGAGAGAACGAGAGAATTTGAATTCGAATTGAGAACCATCGATGCGGCATCTCAGCTACATTCTCAGTTATTCTTTCTCTAGCGATTCGTCTGGGGCTTATGTGTTCAAGTGGAACTGGATTGAAGTTGGATTTGATTTGGTTAGTGGACCTTGAATATGCTTGGGAAAATCTATTTTACATGATTCGAAAATATTATAAAAAAAAATAAAAAAAATAATAAAAGTAAAAAAAAAATAATAAAAATAATAATAAAAAAATTTAAAAAAAGTAAATGAACTAAAGTAAATACAATTTTATATTTTCTAAAATATTATAAAAAAATAGTAATAAAAAATAATCATATGATTTATTATTTTTTTATTACTAGTTTTTCATTACTTTTTTTTTAATATTTTATTTTAAAATATTTTAGAAAATATAAAATTGTATTTTTAATTTTTTATTACTATTTTTTTTTTATTTTATTATATTTTAAATATTTTTTTATAATATTTTCGAATTATATAAAATAGATTTTGCAACCATGTTCAACCATACCTCAGTTTTTTCCTTTTTTAATTTCTCGCAATCATTTTTAATTTAATTAAATATTTTAGATTTTATTGAAAGCCATTTATTATATATTTTAATATTTTATTTTGTATAAATATTTTTCATATTTATAAAATATTAAAATCTTGATAATTAAATTAAAAATGAGTCCAAATTATTAAAAAAAGAAACTATTTAAGCAAAAAGTTAACTTAATAACATATATATTATATTTACTAATGCATTACAAATGCACACTCATGATGAAAGTAATAAGTACAGCAAAATGATAAATGTGTATAAATTGTATTTGCTGTAACTGTATTTATGAGATATATTTTTAAAATGATCCATAAACTATATTATTAATGATATATTTTTAAAATAATATTTATTTATAACATATTTTTGTATATTACATTTTTAATGTAAATTATTTACAGTAAATATTTTATTTTGTTTATATTTTATATATTTTATTTAAGTTGCATTTCTTTATCTATGATACTCAGTAGAAACTATCTTTTTTCTGACTTACTCCTTTCAGGAAACTTTTATTACTCTGCCTATAGTTCACAGTTTCACTAAATCCCTAAAGCTCGCTTTATATCTATAAACCACACTATATCTCTGTATATATATTTATATATCTCTACATGCCTCTGTATCTCCATATCTACATCTCTATATTTCCAACTTACCGCCTATCCTGGCCAAGGATATTTGGCAAACAGGAACAGCTCAAGCAACAGCAACTTTGGGCCTCGAACACGCTCTCCAGATTCACATTTCGTTTTGCTTGGTTGCTTGACAGGCAGACAGAAAGACAGCAGCATCCAGCCAGGTAGCCAGCCAGGTGAGGGCTCTTAACTAGTTAATTAGAAATGTTGGAGCTGAGCTAACATTTAGTTTGGCGCCCCATTGTGAATGGGAATGTGAACTGTCTTGAACCCATCAAACAGCCCTCGGCAAATATTGTTTGCGTTCAGTTATTTGATGGCTTGGCCCTTTTAAAGCTTTGTTACAGCTGCAATCAGTAGCCAATTTGCTAGCTGTGTTACACGTCTGTTAGCCAGTTAATAGAAATGAGTCAAGAGCCAACAGAGGCAGCTGAGAAGGGATGGCGATGCTAGAGCTTGAAGTACTTCTGCGAGTGAAACTGAAATTTAAGCAGTTGAGTTTGATTTATATATATGAACATAGGTATATATATATACTATATATATTTATATATATTAACAGATTCCCATTCCTGACAGAATTGCGTCTACTTATGCTGGCCAGGCTCGTTTCTTATCTTGTCTCAGCTTCAGTTTGCGCTGACTGTAAATTTCGCATTTCAATTTGAATCGCATCAATCTACAGTGGGGCCTGGCTGGCACAGACAGCTGCTGTACAGCCGGAAGGCAAATAGTAAAAATTTTATGCAAATAGCAACACGCAAAACACCTACGCAAACAGCCCTGGCTGTTGGCCAGGCGCTGTGGGTGGAGGGAGCGAGACGGCGCCAGGGCAAAGACTTGCGGTTCATTTAATTTTCGCACTTGGCGGAGCAGAGCAGCAAAAGCAAAAATTGCCAAATGTTTAGGCAAATGTACACACAGAGAGAAAGAGAGAGAGAGAGAGAGTGGGAGAGAGCAGGGACTAGGCTGGCTAGAGGTAAAAGTCTAGAGAGTAGAAACGTTTAGTTAAGCTCATATGGTCAAGCGAAATTTTATAGGCCTCAACAGAGGCAAAACAAATTTCAAAGAGCTTTAAAGAGGGAGAGAGAGAGAGAGTGTGTGAGAGAGAGAGAGTGGGGGGAGTATGAGTGAGACAGAGACAGAGGGAGAGAGAGTTGGCAAATGTTTTGGCCGCATGACGTAGCAGTTTATTTATTGTGTGAGGTTGTTGAGGTGTGCTGTATGTGTTTAGGTGTGCGTGTGTGTGTGTGTGTCCGCAATCCTATGCCGCCACACACACACATAGACACACACACACAACAAAGTCCAGAGTTGACTTTTATAGAGTCGCATGCACAATAAAGAAGTCTATTATCCTTTTTGCCAGCGACGACGACGCTGTTGTTGCTGTTGTTGTTGTTGGGCGAGCGTCGACTGGGATCGATATCCATTAGGAAAATTAAAATTGTGGCAGAGGCAATGAACGTAAAAAGCGGAAGCAGCAGTCAGTCAGTCAGTTAGTTAGTCAGCCAGGCAGTCAGGCAGCCAACCCACCCGAAAAAAGGCCTCAGTCTGTCTGTCTCTCTGTCAGTCAGTCAGTCAGTCAGGCAGTCAGTCAGTCAGTCAGTCAATCATGCATTCATTCATTCAGCGACCGCCATTTGTCGCGAGCGTCTTTGGCGCAGCCATTTCCGTTTCCGTCTGGCGGGCACAGGTTAACGGTAATTATTATACAGCCCTATGCTTACCTGTGGCACAGTCTGTGGTATATGCTATATGACAATATATGGTATGATGTAATATGACAGGGTATGTAATGCTGTATGTCAGGATGTGATATGATATGCTATAAGATATAATATAATATAATATAAAATGATATGATATGATATGATATGATATGCTATGTATACATATATAGATATGATATGCTATGATATGGTATATAATATGATGAGATATGATATGCTGTATATGATGATGTAGTATGATATGATATTGGGTAAAAGGGAATACATTTGGACCCCGTTTATACGGGACGGTCGGGACCAGAGCCATCAAGGAAAATCAAGAAAACCCGATAAACTTGAAGCTAGAAATAATTATGTATGCTAGAAATATTTATATAGTTTGTTTCAACTTAAAATTTTTAATTTTCTTTCATAAGTTTCTCCTGAGTTCTATAAACTTGAACTTTATCTTGAGCTGTTATTTCAGAAGACTTAAAGTTTTCAAGAAAATATAGCAAAGTGTTAGATGCATTAATGGCCTCTTGAAAAGATACTTTTAAAGCGGAAGATGGTAGAAGTATCTACATCTGATCCTTGATCACTTATGTCTGAAGCATCATCGTTACCCTAGGTTATATGGACAATATAGTATAATATTAGATATATTGTATTGTATATGGGCTTACATGACACAGGGAAGAGGCGTATATAGGGAGTAGAGGCTATGAAGGGTATCTGGGATACATGCCCTACATAAAGAGTATAAAAAGTATATAGAGTATATGGGGGTATACAAAGTATGTGGTAAACAAGGTATGTAACAGGGTTACATATATAGAGTATATAGTACTGAAACTCACCTCCCATTTCGGGCAGTGTATTTGCATTTGACATTTGTTCCACTTCATTGTTGTTGTCTGTTGTTATTTTGTTGATTTTGAATTAGGTTTCCAGCCAGAGCAAACGCCCGCACACATCAGTTGCTGTTGTTGTTGCTGCTGTTGTTGTTGTTGTTGTTGTTGTTGCCATTTTGCAGCTGTCATTGTTTTTCGTGTTTTGTGTTTGTTTTATATTCGAACTTTGTTTGCTTTTTTGGCAAACGCGCGACATTTTCATTGTTGGCGCTTTGCAGCAGTTGTTGTCGCTTGTTATTGTTGCAGTTGCTGTCATTGTTGCAACAGCAACAGCAGCGGCAGCAGCAGCAACGGCAGCTCATCTGTCATTCAAAGTCATGCAGCGTGCAATTTCTGCTGCTGTTATCATGACTTTTTGCTCAATTCCAATTCGTTTTTTGGCACCACCTGCCACCAGGCAGCAGCCACCAGCGACATGCTACACGCCACACAAACTCAGTTGCAGTTGCAGTTGCAGTTGCAACAACAACGACTTGTTTGCATTTCAATTTGATTGAATATAAATTTCATTGGTTTCACTCTACGTTTGCAGCCATCTATATATATATCTATCTATATATATATATATATACTATATAGAACAACAACAATCAGTCAGTCAAACGTCAGCCCAGCGCGGCCTGTGGGCTTTTGGCCTGCAGTTTGTTAAATTTTTAAGCAAAGCTTTAGCTGCGCGCACAAACTTCAATCTGCCACCCACAGCCGCAGTCAGTCAACAGCCCGCAACCCACCACCCCCTTGGCACCACTGCCTGCTCCGCTCCAAAATGCTCAGAGCAGAGCTATTTGTACAGCATTTGGACTAAGCTGCTCCACTGGCGGGCAGACTTAGCAGACCTAGCTCGTTGAATTTTTATAACGTGGCCACACACACGCACACAGGCATGCACACTCATGTGTGTGTGTGTGTGTGTGTGTGTAAACTTACATAGTTATTTGTTAGAGCTATGCGAAGAGGCGAGAGAGAGTCGTTTGATTAGTTTAGGCAGATTAAAGTAAGGGATTTATGAGTAGAGTGGGTTGAGAAAGTGGTGCCAGGATCTCATCGACTTCATCTAATAGAATAAATATGATAAACAACCTCTAAGAACTATGTATAAAGTGATTCTAAACTATTATTATTTATTTGGGTTTAATTTTTTATATAAAATAATAAATTACATATTTTTAATTTTAAGAATAAATAATATTTATATTTTATTTATTATTAAAATAATTAATAAAAATAGATTATATATATATTTTTTTAAATTATTTATTTTATTATTTATTCTTAAAAAAATGTAAAAATAGATATTTAAAAAAAAAATAGTTATTTATATATATTTTTATTTATATATTTAAAAAAAATTATTTAGGTATATATTTTTAAAAAATATTTATTTATATATTTTTAAAAAATATATATATTCAATTTTTTTTTATTTATGAAGTATTTTAAAATACATATTCCTAGTTTCAGGACAGAATTCTCAAACATTTTCCATTAATATTTTTTAATTCAATTTTAATTTTGAATTAAAAAAAATATCTTAAGAACTTATGTAATTTTAGTTAATATATATACATATATACATTTATATGATGTAAAAATTATTTAAAATATATTAAAATATATAAAGAGAGAGTTCTCAAATATTTTCAGAAATTACAATTAATTTTTTTTTTATAATTTAAAATATATATAAAAAATTAAAATTATTTTTAGAAATTACAATTCATTTTTTTTATAATTTAAAATATATGTAAACCAATTAAAATGATTGAAAGATATAGTAAAATACATCACAGATGCTACATAAATTATTTTAAGTATATTTTAATATGTATTAAAATATATTTATAATAATTTATATATAATATATTTGAATGTTTATATATAATATATTTGAATATATTTTAATTTTAATTTTTTTTGTATATTTTAAATTATAAAAAAATTAATATTAATGCTCATCTATTTAGCTTCTGCCATATGTCGCCTGCCATCCTGTACATGTTATATAAAATCCCAGCTAGAAAGTAGTAAAGCAGCCCTTGCATGCGATTTGCCTTTCTATAGTCGGTGGCTCTATGTGTGCGGGTGGTGTGTGTGGCATGTGTGTGTGTGTGTTTGCTTGTGTGTTGTTGTTGTGTGGCGCTTCGTAGTCCAACCAGCTCACTGGAGCATAATTTTTGCGGTTCCTTTTAAGTTTGCATATCAATCGAAAATTTATATGACGGTAAAGCGCACACAGAGCGCTCCACAGGCCCCGCAGTCTCTGTGGGTGTGTGGGTGAGTGTGTTTTGGTGTGTGTGTGTGCGCGCGCATACATTTGCAAATGTTTTATATGCAAATCCAGCCAGAGGAGTCGCTGCCAAAGTTGAGCAGCAGCAAAAATGAGGCAGAGCCATAAAAGTAAAAGGCTGAGAAGGAAGCATCTGTGGGGCTGTGGGGCTGTGGGGCTGTGGGGGGTGTGGTGGAGTGAGAATTTGAAGGGGTTTGCATTTTTCGACCTTTAAGCTAAGGTGTAACTCTGTGTGTGTGTGTGTGAGTGTGAGTGTGCCGTGAGCCATATTTAAAATGGCGGCAAGCGCTTTTGCTTGTTGTCAGGCAAAACACACAACAAACGCTGCGGCAGCCGTTGCCGTTGCCGTTGCCGTTGCCTCCGCTGCTGCTGCAACTTGCCTGCCGCCCTCTTTTTTGGTCAACCCTATGAGCCGTGGCCCACCCACAGCCCAGAGCCCGCAGAGTCAACCCCTTGGCACTTGTCGCTGTTTTGCTACCCTTTCGCTTGTTGTTGCCCAGCACCTGCTACTCGGCGCGTCGTCGCCCCAAGCAGCGCCGTGTGTGTGTGTATTGTGTCTATGCCTCTATGTATGTGTGTGTGTGTGTGTGAGTTCAGCTAACCCAAACGTCCCACGCCCACGCCTTGGCCTAACCAAAAAGTCTGTCCGCAGCGACAATTCTTGAGGGGAAATTTATGCAGAAATAGCTAAAAAGCAAAAATGGTGAACAGCAGCAACTACGACAGCAACAACAACAACAACAAAAATAGTGACAACAACAACAACAACAGCAACATTCAAAAATAATTGAGAAAAGAACAAAGAGCAACTTAAAATGGTTTAGATCAGCTTCAATGATCCAAGTAATGCGCTGCAGAGCGTAAGAGCGAATGCAAATTGAATTTTGATTTTATTTCAATTTTCATTTGATAATTTAAGAATAATAAAAATTTTAAAAATAATAAAAATAATTTTTTAAAATTTTAATTAACTTTCTATTTATTTTAAAAATGTTCTTTGATTTTTCTATATTTTTACAGCTTGCTTAATTTTGATATGTAATCGGAATGATAAAATTTTATTTGCCGAAAATAATTGAAATTTTTTCGAATTTTATGAGCCAATAAAATGGAATTTTATGACTTTCACTTATAGATAAATCGAATTAAGGTCAATCATTAAATTGCAGAGAGAAACAGAAACGAAAAGCTCTTAATTGAAGATAAGTCTGAAAGATTGAGATGGCTCCGTGGAAAAGTGAACTACAAAATATCTGAAAAAATTTTAATTAATTTTAAAGATATCAAGAAAGATGTCGAGTAGAAAAACTGGAAACTCATATAGAGAAATTGAATACGAAAAGAATACATAAATAAATATGGAAATAGATATAAATAAATATAAAAATATGTTAAAATTATGTTTAAAAAAAATCCTAAAATTTTAAATTTAATATTTATGATTTTTAAATAAATTTCAAAAAATATTTTTAATATTTTAAAAAATTTTCGATCTGTATTTGAACTATATTATGAAAATATTTATTTTAAATGACATTTAAGAAATAAAATAAGCTCGAGAATGCTGAAAATTTTAGTACACAAGAAAAAAATCCTTTCAGCAGCTCCAACCAAACTTTCTTACAACCCAAACAGACAAAATTCAACAAATTTCCAACTTCTTACCAAATATAATGAGCGCACGAAAAAAGGTTGCACGAAACTTGTGGCCGAAGCTAAGGAAAAACTTTTGGAGCTGTGGGTAAGTTGGCAGCTCGAGCCACCTGGCCGAAAGAAAATGTATAAAAAGGAGTTTTGAGCTGGCGGCAAGTTGAGGGAAAACATAATGCCGTAGATAAGCCGTGTGGCCAGGCCCCACGCTAAAGCATTTCTAGGTAAGCAGGCGCTGTAGCAGAAGCCTGTCTGTGCGTCTGCCTCTTTAAGTTAATACTTTTTGGCTGAGGGTTAGGGTATATGTTAGTCGGGCAGATGAAGACGTACTTAAACTGGATCAGCAGAGAGAGAAAGAGAGAGAGAGAGAGAGAGAAAGAGAGAGAGAGAGAGAGAGAGAGAGAGTCACTTCATATATTTGTGCTAGATTCCGGGTATCTGCTAGTCGGACACTCCCGACTAGAAATACTTTTTTCTTCTATGTTTTTGCTTGACAACCTTTGACAACCCTTTGGCAGTCGTAACCCTTGACATATGCATACGAGTCTTGGCCGGGGTACCGTGTTATTAGAGCCATATTGTCATTAAGTTTAATGCGGCTGACAAATGTAACAATTCTGTCAAATTTACTGGAAGCTGAGCGCAGCGGAACGCGTGCTGGCGTTTAAATACGCTTGACGCTGGGATTTCCGATGCGATGCGATGCGAATGCGCTCAAGTGGCAGCGCAACCCCGAGGCGCTGCTGGCCAAAAGCCCTTAGTCGCAGTCAAACATTACATAATTGCTGGGCGCGGCAACGCCCACATTTTGCATTCTCGCTTCTTTACTTCTTCCTCTTTTTTTTATGTGCGAATTGGCGCCTAATCAAGCGGAAGATTTGAATGGAGTGGAAAGGACGAGAGAGAGGGAGAGGGAGAGGCATAGAGTCGAGTCGAGTGTGCTAAGTGTTGTCATTTTGGTGGCAATAAAATTATATTTTTGACAACCACACACACTCACACACACACACACACACACTCACACACATAAAAAGATGATGGAGAGGTGTTGCCGCATCAGGCATGCCTCGCTGAGTCGAGTGGGCGTTGCCTTGGCGCGGCTGTTGCGATTTCCTTTAAGAGAAGCTCCAGCTCAGCCCAGCTCAGCTCAGCTTCTGGGCGAGGGTCAGCGTCCAGTCAAGTGTGTGCACAGCTTCCAGTTGGCTGCGCTGTTGTTGTTGTTGTTGCTGTTGTTGTCTGTCATAAATCACGCTTCGCTTGACAGCAGCAGTCAGAGGAACAGCGACAGCAACAGCAACTGGCCAAAAAAGTTGGCCAAGTTTTGAAGCTCGAGCTTCTTTGGCTCATTAGTGCAGCAGGTGGGCGCGGCGTGCAACACGTGGCACGTGGCCCGCAGTGCCTAGAAGGCTTCACGGTGAAAGTTTATACACTTTTAATTAGCGCTAATGATGAAAGACAAAACGCGCTCTGCGGTACCAGCCAGGTATTGACTTACCGAACTAAAAGCCAACTCTCAGTCGAAAACGAAGTCGACAGCGACGACGTTGACGTCGACGTCGACGTCTTGCCCTTTGCTGCGCAAATTTATTGTAGGCAATAATCCTTAAAGTTTAAGTTACATTCCAAAGATAAGGCGCAGGATTGGGCCGCATGACACACTCCAGACTTTGGTTTGGCTCACAAAATGCCTCAATAAAAACGCTCGCAAGCAAATGACTTTGCTCTAGTCGGCAATGCGCGACTAGGCAATACCCTGTAATAGTGAAGGCAATAAATATTATATTATATAACAAATATATAAGGGAGAGACGACAAGTTCTAGCCTAGCTATATCTTATAATCTTCGAGTTATGTATTAAGTATCAAAGCGACTTTAAAAAGAAAAATATCAAAATTAGTAAAGAGTTAAGTGAAGTTGTGTATAAAATTTGAGCACTCTAGCTTTTATATTTCTCGAGTTATGGCCAAAAAGGTGAAGCGAAGAAATCAAATTTGAGCTAATATGAAAAATTTGAGAGAAGATAAAATACATGTAAAATAAAATATATATGATAAATGAGAAATCTCTTAATCTAGTCTCAAATTTGGACTCGAATTTTGTTAGTTTTCGAAAAGGAAATATATAGAGGTACAGGCTAAGATAATATATATATAATATAATAAGTATGAAAGTTGAAAGTGAAGAAGAAATTGGAAAGAAAGACACAAATAATTTTTTTTAAATTTTTTATTAATTTTTAAATATATTTTATTAATTTCTAAATATATTTTTTATTAGACTAGCAATTTGTTGAGCCACCCTCGCACTAATTTAAGATGATAACCATATATACTTTATACAAAAACAGTTATATTTTTGCAATAGGTCTAGCCATAAGGCTAGATTTCCCTGCTGCCCACATACCCAAGCCAACCAATATACCCACTTTGGGCATTTCGAATAGGTATATCCGAGTATATAAAAAACCCCCAAAGCAAGACGAAAATGACGACGAGCGACGGCTGGCTTTAATTGTCGTTGCGCTGCGTTTCATTTTATTGTTGTTGACCGGTGCGCAGTCGCCGCTGCGAACGCTGAGTCAGCTTTAGCGTCAGGGACCAGGGACCGGTCCCTGGATCGGGTCGAGATCGGGCGCTGGGGCCCGTCGAGCGGGCCTTGGCTGTTATCAGTGCAGGTTTAACCGAACCTATAAACAACCGCGCGGAATGCCATGCATAAATGTCCCCAAATTAGATAAACATGGCGCCAATGCAATCGACGGCACACACACACGCACGCACGCACGCAGAGACAGCTTCAGCTGCTCAGCTTAGCTGAGGCAAACCCAATGTTGAGGTCGCCATTTCAAGGCGTGTTTTATAACTGACTGTGCGTGTGTGCGTGTGTTTGTTTGCTTCTTTCTTTCTGCTTCCTCCTCGTCTTTGTCTTTTTCTTATTTTCATTTTGTTACCGCCCGACAGTCGGTCTCTTCTTTATCTTAATACCTTTTCTAATTTCTGGACCCGGCCCGGCGCTCATTTGAATAGATGCAATGGCTGCGTCTGGCTCAGCTGCAGGCTGCAATGTTGCTGTTGTTGCTGTTGCTTGTTGCTGTTGTTGCTTGTAGCTCTTATCAGCGTACAAATTTTCGTTTTGATAAGCGCTCGAGCCAATGTAAATGTAACAGACCAAGGCGAAGCCAGGGCGCTCAATAATTAATTTTTGTTTTTTTTTTCTCTTTTGAGGAAGACAAAGAAAGTCTGCCTATATATCTATATATACATCCATATACATATATATATTTTTTTAAATTTATTTTTTGTATTTTCATGACCTTTAATTTTGCTTTTATTTTCAAGTTCTTTTAATGATAACATTTTTGTTTTTTATATATATTTTTATGTGTAATTTTTGAACTCGTCGCTTTTTGAATAATTTAGTTGTTCAGCCATAAAAAAAGAGAAACAAAAACAAAACCAAATCAAGTCGAACTTTTGACCAGCCAAATTGTTAACTGCCAAAACTTAATTGATTTTAAATGACTAATTAAAAGCGAGTTCATCATAATCTCGAACACTCTTATGCCCGAGAGAGCTGGATAAAGATTTGATAAGGTCACGTAAAAAGGGCTTAAATACGGCTAAAGGCAGAGTCTATGAGGCTTATATACAACTTTTTAATAACTACTAATTAATGACTGTTTAGTAAAGGTAGAGTGTGTTTGCTAGAGGTCGATCTTGGCTCTAGATCTGTGGCGCATCAGCTCGGCTAAGCTGCTAAGACTACAATTATCTGAAGAAGCTACCGAAGGGAAGCCTTTGCTACAGCTAGAAGCAGCGTGGAGACTCGACGAAGACTTATCCAAGTCATGATTCGATCGTGCTTTAGCTAATGAGGTAGCTACTCGAAACTTTGAATAATGGAAGATACTTAGATTTAGTGTAGCAACCTCAGGGCTTCGGGCACTAAGCTGAGATACAGCTGAGAGTAGGCGGAGATATGATGAGGACTCACAGGAGAGTGACATGTCCGTATCCGTATTGCTCAGCTCGGACTGAATTTGCTCCTTCTGGATATAAGAACTTATTTGTTCTTGGACCGCCTTCCATGTGGGAAGTGGGCGTCGTCCCACATTCAACCTCAAGGTGTAGATCTGCTAAGTGCTCTAGTCTAGTCTATATAAATTTCCCCTCAGATACTTCACTCTCCTGTGAGTCCTTATCATAACTTATTCGAATACTCTCAGCTCTATCATCGCAGCTGAGGACCTGATGCATAAAGTATTTCCTCATAAACATCTTCAATCATTATCATTATCATCATCATAATCATATTTATCATAATCTAGTTGCAATCCAGTTGCAATATATTCAAATATTATTATATTACTAATGAATACCTCATATATAGTTGACTCATCTCGTCCTTGTGATCAAGGGCAATCCTTCGCTCTGTTACATAATATACTTATACTATTATATACTATTATTATATCTATCTAGTCTTACTAATATCAGAGACTAACTAGCATACGAATTAAATGTCAGCAGCTAAAGAGCTTCAGATATGCCAGCTCCAAAGGACTTCATAGACTACTCAAAGTATTTATTACGTCCGCCTTTTCGCATTATCTATCTGGGATCGGCAAGCGTTGCGATCTGCATTGTAATCCAATATGCTACAATATTTGTACAAGGACGATAAGGATGGCTTAATTACAGCTTACAGCTTTGGGCTCGACACGCACTTAGTCATGTTGTTGGCTGGAGGAGCAGGAGGTATCTGCCAGGGCTAAGGACACGCTTGTGTTTTCGTGACATGTGTTCGGCGCTGATAGCGTAACCCCCTGCCCCCGGCTTCAATGGCAGGCTCAACAACTACTTTGCGCTGAGGCTGGCCGCAGCGAGCAGTGAGCAGCCCCTTTGCCGAGAGGCGAAAGCCCAGAAGCCAAAGTCATAAATTTCACTCCGGCCGCTGCTAGTCGAACACATGAATTGCATTTTCGGCAACACCCCAGCAAACAGACAACAACAACAACAGCGAGAGCAGCTCGGAAAATGCACAAAATATTGCGCGTTAAATTCAATTTTCAGCGCAACCCCCACAGATGCAAAGCTGAGAGGGGTTGTCTCTCCCTCTCTCTCTCTCTCGCTCGTTGCGGGGGTGTAGAGCTGGGACACGAGCCTTATTAGTTGATTACAGGACGCATTATCGTGATTATCGCCAAGGCCCGTAGCCGAGGCCGAGGAAAATTGAATAAAATCTCGAACAGCCTAAAAGGGGTGTGGCCGCAAAAGAAGTGCAGAGAAAATGTTGCAGCTAATAGTTTGATTAATGGGCCAGGCAAGAGCACAAGCAACAGTTACGAAAATGCGAAAACTCCATAAAGAGCTCGCAGAGCATCTCTCTGTGTGTGTGTGAGGCAGTGATTAGATTTGTCTCAGTGTGCGTGTGCTGTGGCCTGATTGATAAGATTAGAGCTGTAAATAGAATTATGCATGGAAATTATATGGAAAACTCGGAATATGAAACAAATGTTGACATTTTCGAAGGGGTCAGCGCAAAAGTGTGGGGGATGGGGGTGAGTTAGGAGGCGCCGCGAAATATGAAACGCTTTGTAGCAACAGCAGCAGCGGCAGCTGACCGACAGCTGCTGCGGCTGCGGCTGCGGCACACGTCTCCAACTGCCTAGAGAGGGATGGGGGGGGGGGGGGGGGGGGTTAGTCTTAGGGGTTGGGCAAGTGTAAACTGCAGCATATTTCAATGTTTATTGCTTGGATTGTTGAAAATATTTCCACACTTTTGATTTTGTAAAGGATGGCCATCGACTGAGTCGCGTGTTGCTGTCCCTCGTCGTCCTTCGAGTGCCAGCCGCAGCGGCAGCAGCACTCGAAATACAGTTGCTGTTTTTGCGGCTCTATGTGCTGCCTGCCCGCCCCATCGAGAGTACGTTTCGACTGCGTATCGCTTTTATTGGTTTTCTACAAATATTTAATGGATTTCAAGTGGACGCGCTCTTGTTGTCGTCCCACTTCATAATTCTTTTTGTGCCCCGCGCAAAGGGTTGCCATTCGCTTGCCGGAGTGCTCGCTGCGTTCACTCGGCACGAACAACTGCCAAATGCTGAGAGCTGCGAGCTGCGAGCTCCTATCCGCATATAGATCAATTGCAGCTGCCGTAAAGGTTGCAAAAGGTGGGCTGAATGAGGAGAGGGGGCAACAGGAGAGCAGTGTAATGAGAGCCAATTGCAAGCGATTTTCTAGCCGAACTATTTAGTCTCTGAATCGAGAACTCCAAGTCTTGGCGTGGGCAATAAAATTTAAAATTATATAAAAAAAATAAATAATAAAATAAATAAAAAAAATAAAATAAAAATATATATAAATAAAAAATAAATAAAAAAATAAATAAATAAAAATATAAATAAACAAATAAATAAATAAATGAATAAATAATAAGTAATAAATGATAAATTAATAGATTAATAAATTAATAAATTAATAAATAAATAAATACAAAATAATAAATAATAAATAAATAATAAATAAAAAAAAATTGGCACATATAAATCAAATAATATAAAATAAGAAATACATAAATTAAAAATTTAATTTTTTAATAATTTTATAATAATAATAATAAACTTTTCTTTTACAATAATTATTTTGATTTAAATTTAGTGTAAAAACAGACAAAAAATATTAAAGAATTTTTTAATACATTTTTTAACTATAAATGTTACTTATTTAGGTAAATTACAAATAAAAATATTTTTTCCAATTTTTAATTCTTTAATAAATGTTATTAAAACTCTAAGCTAGGCAGTTATATCTATTTTGTTTCTTGTTAAAATCAAATTTGCTTGTGAGAAAGTTTTCAAAATTTGTGTTTTAATTTTTAGATACACTTTTAAATATTAAAATTTTTAAAAATTAGTCTTTTTTTAAATTTTTCGAAATTTTTAAATAAACTTATCTGACTCTTTGTATATTTGATAGAATTTATTCAGAATAAAGAAAAACAAAATTGAAAATTAGTTTTCAAAATTTAAATTAAATTTGAATTAAATAAAATAAAAAATTTTCAATTAATTTGAAAACTATAACATTAATTTTAAATATAAAATGTTTGTTTTTATTACAACTCAGGAATTTATGTATATTTCAAATTAAATTATTAGTAATTTGCAGATTTAAATTAATTCATATTAAATTATTATTTATGCGCAGATTTAACTTAACTCCTTCCTTTTTTCAAAATGAGTAGATCCTTGATTTGGTTGTTTGCAAAACAACGTTGTTCGAGAGAGCAGGAAACGGTGACGTGCTGTGCGCATTTCCTAGATGAGTGATTTATAACTGATTACGCGCAGACAGCCGCAAAGTGCGGACGGCACAGGTAGGCAGGCAGGCGAGACGACACGGCCGAGTCGACACGGCATACCAGAGCGATGACGCATGACGCAACGACGGTGACGGTGACGGTGACAGTGGAAGGATCGCTTGAGCGACAACTGAAGCGATCCTCAGTCAAACGAAAAATGGGCTCATAATGAAATGGGCGCAGCGCAGCGCAGGCGACTGCGACTGCGACTGCGACGCTGACGCCAGCGGCTTATTGCGGTTGACTCGCCAGCGACGACGATGTGGGCGATCATTAGGTTAGGCTGGCCGGTTGACTGGCTGACTGGACGGGCTAAGGGCCTCGGGGCAGGGCCTCGTTGTCGCGCCGTATTGATTGTGGCCAATAAATACGCAATTGATTTCGGGCTTCTGGTATTGCGTGTCTCCCTGCGGCGGGCAAGCGCAGGTAAGCGCTGCCTTATCAGCTGCAACGCGAATTCCTGACGTGCGGACAACCTTAAGCGTTCCTTAAGCACATTAGCGCCGTCGACGCCGGCAGCGACGCTGCGTCGCGACGCTTGAACGCTTCGCCTTATGATTTATTGGCTGCGTGCGCGTTCTTCTTCTTCTTCTTTTCTTTTGCTCTTTCTTTTCCTTTTGCCTTACGCTTATCGACAAAAGTCTCCACGGCGCTATGCCTAAGCGGCTTAAGGCCCCAGCGCTGTCCATAAGTCTCCCCCAGCCGCCGGCTATATATAGTAGTTTGTTGTCTCCACTTAAGCTTGATGCGCTTGTAATAAAAGTAGAAAAGAGATGGAGCGAGAGTTGCTCTGAGAGCTGAGCTGGGAGAGTTGACTGGGAGTGGGCCAGGCAGAGCGAGTGAGATAGACGAGGGAAGAGTAAGAACTTTATAAATATTTATTAAAAATTAAAAAAATACTAATAAATTTAAAAAATTATAAAAAAAATAAATAAATAATAATAATAGTAAAAACTTTATAAATAAATAAAAAAATATTTTAAGAAAAAAAAATTTCAAAAATCAAAGGGCAGCAAGCCAAACTCAGCTCATCCCGGTAAGAACGACGGTAAGAACTTTATAAATATTTATTAAAAATTAAAAAAATACTAATAAATTAAAAAAGTTAAAAAAAAAATAAAAAATAAATAAATAAATAATAATAATAGTAAAAACTTTATAAATATTATAAAAAAAAAAAATTTAAGAAATTAAAAAAAAATTAAAAAGAAGAAATTAAAACTAAATAAAAAATAATAATAATTATAAACATGCATTATAAATGTAAAAAAACAACATCAAACAAAATTTTTTTAAATTAAACAACAAATTTTTAAAAACTAATAATAAAATAAATAAAATATAATAATAAAAATTATCATATAATAATTTTTTTGAAAATCTTGAAATTGATCAAAATTATAAAACAAAACAAAAATAAATCATATATCATATAATAATTAGAAATAAAATAAAATAAAAAATAAAATATGATTATAAATAATTTTTAGTAATAATTTTGCTCTGCACTAAATTACAATTAAGTTTTCTTTACCTCTCGAGAGTTTTTCCGCACATTTCCACTCTAGAATTTGGGCTTTAAGGCAGACGCAGAAAAAGTGTGGAAAGAAAATGCGAATGTGGAAATGCGGAGTTTGCGGCTGCTGCCAAAAGCGTGCATAAATTGTCTGTGGTAACAGAGCAACAACAACATTAGTGACTTGTAAGCGCATATGAATAAATTATTGGCACACACACACACACACACACACACGCACAACGTATGCTGGGACAGTGCGTGCAAAAAGCAAAGCGCCAAGCCAAGCCAAGCCAAGGAGAGGCAAAGCCACAGTTGGCAATGCTTTTTGCCTTTGAAGTTTGCCAAGTAACTGGTGGGCGCTGTGGGCCAAAGGCAGAGGACAACCCTCTGCAACGGTACACGGACACGGCTGCAGGACATACGTCCTGTATGTGCCATATGGTGGCTATTTTGGTGATTAAGCAGATGATACTTCGCTACTTGCCGCACACGGCACTTCGCTGGCGCTGGCAGTCGTCAAAGGGCAGCAAGCCAAACTCAGCTCATCCCTCAGCCTCGGCCTCTCCTTCCCACACACGCACACCCCTTCTCCGCCAGACAGCGACGGCAGCAAAAAGTTCGTCGTCATTTTCGTCGACTGCGACTGGGATCATAAATTTTGTAACCCCTGCGACGCGTCGAGTGGCTTCCAAGTAGTTTTGTTCCTAGTTTCATTCACTACTTTTCGAGTGTTTGGGTAGTTAGAGCCGCAAAAGCAAAAAAGTACTCAAGCCGTGCAGCTGATGGCCTGAAACAGGCGAAAGCCCCCACACATTCGAGAGTCAGTTTAATGGGCTACGGCCAGCAGTTGGCAGAGTGAATAGGAATTGAAAATGATTTAGCAGTCGGCATTGGCATTCCATACTCCACGCCGCTCATTAGAGGCGACTTTTCGAAAGTGTTTGCCCTGATCGCCAGCTAGCAGAGATTGCCAGCGAGAGATGATTCATCTGATACATCTGTTGATGCGGGCGGACACAACCAAAAGTGTTTTTCCACACACACAGACTAAGAGCTGCTGGTGAAAGAGATTTGCATCATAAGTGGAAATTGTGTTGTTTATGCGATTGAATGAAAAATGATTTTAAAATATAAATTAAAAATGAAACGAAAATTTAATATTTTAAATATTTAATTTGTAAATCAGTGATTAATGTATTTTCTTTATTTACAATTTTTTAATAATATTAAACAAAATAGGTATTCATAAAATTAGAGAAATATATAAAAAATATATTTGTATAAAATATAAGTAAAATTAAATATAATATATAAAAATAAACATATGTAAATAAAATCCATACAACTAAAATATATAGGAAATCTTGTTTTAATCATTTAATATTCATACAAATTTTATACAGTTTTATTATTTAATCAATAATAATAATTCTTTGTTATTTAATTTTAATATGCTTGTAAAATATTTAAAAAATACTTTAAAATATTTTTAAAATTAATAAAAAATGTTATACATTTTTTATAATATTTTTAAAATATTCATTATAAAAAAACTATCTAAATTTATTTAATTGTAATAATATTTTATGATAACTTATTTTTATTTTTTATATACATATATTTGTTTTTATTTTTTATTAATTAAAAATGAATTATTTTATTTAATTTATTAATTTTTTTACATATAATGTATATTATTAAATAAATTTTATTATTATTATTTAATTATAGTATTATTTTTTTATATTTTTGTTTTATTACATATTTACTTATTTTATTTTTTTATGAATTAATTTTTATACATATAATTTATATTATTAGTATTTTATTATAGTTTTATTTTTTATAATTTAATTTTAATATATTTTCTTATTTTTTATATATTTTTTTAAATTTAAATGAAAATTTCACGGTCAAAGTATGACATCTTTTATCTACAGGATATATCTGCATATATATTTTATAATACCTTCATATATGTACATATATGTATAACTATTATACTCTATCTTAGTTATGCGAACACACGTTATATATGTAAGTGCCTTTTCGCCCCCTCTGTAATGGGATTAGTGGTGGCACTCCGCAGGGGTAAAAAAACAGTTGAAATCACTTAGCTCATCGTAATTACGATTGTTGTGCCAATCGCTGCGAAAAGGTCGCGTCGTAATGGACAATCATAATAGAGTCATAAGGCAACCACCGAAAACAGCTTCAGGCAGTTTTCGTTCTGCTTCTCTCTTTTTTGTGTGTTTCCCAACCTGTGAGGCAGCGAGTGGCACTCCTCCCCCCCAATCAAGGGGGCGATGATGAAGCGGCGCAAGTGCGCCGCATGTCCTGTGTGAATGTCCTGGGCGCCGTGTCACCGCTGTGCGACAAGCCGTTAATGAGCAAATTTCTGCCATGCCGCACGCCACGCAGACGGAAAAATATTAGCCACAGAACACGCCTCGCATAAAAAGAGCTAGAAATCATAAGCGTTGCGAAACGAAGGGAGTAGAGGGTGGTGGGCTGGTGGGGTGGAGGGTGTTGCACGCGTTATAAAAAAATAGAAACAGAAACCGAAACAGACAAAAAAAAACAATTTCCCAGGCAAAAGTGTTGCGCATAAAGTCAAAGGATCAACGCCTGTGAATTAACCAATGACAGCTCTAGAAGCAGGCGGCGCAGAAAGGAGCAGCGGGAGCCGCCGGCACGTGCAGCCATAATGAAAACAGGAACGAAGCGCAGCAGTATATAGCATAAACATATACGGTATGGAGTGTCCTCCCCAGGGACGAGCATCCGTTTCGGGAAGTCGAAGTCAGACACGTGAGCGTGCAGACGTTGGCGTCGAGTCGCGTGCCGGCTGCGACAGGACGAGAAACAATAGGCACAAAAATTGATGAACGTCGGGCAATCAGGAAGGCGCTGTGGTGGGGCAGAGAGAGAGAGAGAGAGAGAGGTAGAGAGAGAGAGAGAGAGAGAGAGGGGGACAAATTGTTAGTATAAACAACAATTGGGCGGACACGTGTCGGCCATTGCGAGCGGGCAGGACAAGTGCAAGGCGTTGCCAAGGACGACCCACAAGCCTGTGGGTGGACAATTTATTAGAGCAGTTGATTTGTGGATTTAGATCAATGTCGCAGCGGCAGCGACGGCAGCACCCAAATTGCGAAGTTCCTGCCGAGGCACGCGACATTCAATTGACGCCATTTGCGAAAAGTGATTAACGCATTAGGCCAAAGCCTGCCACAAATGCAAATCGAATTGGCGCTCTCTCTCTGCATTGCTCTCTCTCTCTCTCTCTCTCTCTCTGTCTGACTCTATGCTTCACTCTCGCTGCTGCAGGCTCTGCTGCTAAGCAGCTTATTTCACATTTAACGCGTCTTGGGCACACACAAAGCCGCAAAAGCCGCTCAGTCGCTCGCTCGCTCGCTCTTCGCAGTAGGCGTGAAAAGGCGGCAAAATGTTCTTTGCACTCAAAAAAAAAAAATGGGAAAAAAACTAAGAAGAAGAAGAAGAAGAAGCAGAACAAAAAAAAAGACAACCTCTCAAATATCCGACTATCCGATTAGCCTAATGCCCCGAGCTGATCTTCAATGATGATGCGGCATTATGTCATTTGCCTTTTTTTTCTACACCTTATTCTCGCTGTCTCGCTGTCTCCCAGTCTCTTTATCTCTCTTTCAGCTCCTATCGCCTCGCTCAGATCAACTGCAGTTGCAGCTGGAGCAGAACTCAGACCCAGGCCCTGGGCTATGACTCAATTGTCTGCTGATATGCGCTAGGGTTGCCCTGATCTATCACGGCCTGATGCCTTTGAAGCTGAAGGTGAAAAGCTGTTTTGGTATTCAATTTCCGTATTTAACTTTATGAGAAACTCAAGCATATTATTTTTCCATCGAGATAAGAGTCTATAACCTTTGCCAAAAAAAAAAAAAAAATAGAAACTCTATTCTATTATATTTTATATAAAATATATTTATGCAAAGATATCATCATTTGCTCAGCCCTGTAGCAAGTTCTGTGCATAGACAACTGAAGCTGATGAGCTGTCGAGCTGACGAGCTGCCCAGGCAGCTGCTCATCGTTAATATAACGATTACAATTAGAATTATGATCTAAGCAAGCGCCAGCCGCTGCGCTGAGAGAGCGCCTGAGCAAGGCGAGCACAAAGCAGCGTGAATAATCGCAAACTCGAAACAAAGCTTAAATCTATTAGGTATCGGCTGCTATCAAAACAGCTGCTCCAGATGCTAACTGCTGGCTGAAGCAATATATAGAAGATTTATTTTATAATAGTATTCTCAATATTCAAATATTAAAATACATATTCAATTTATATAATTATATAAAATAAAAATAAAAATAAAACAGTAAAATAAATAAATATTAAAATGAATTAAATAAAAAAATAATGAAACTAATCAAATTAATAAAGTAATAAAAATTTTAAATATTAGAATATTAAAATTGTAAAATACTAAAATATATTCAAACAAACATAACGTATTCAAATAATATAAATATTAAAAATAAAATAAAATAAAAATAAAAATTAAATAATAAAATAATGAAATAATAAAATTAATTAAATAAAAAAATAATAAAGTTTCAAATATTGAAATAATAAAATTAATATTATTAATATAGTAACAAAATATTTAAATAATTAAATACCCCAATATATATTTAAATAATATAAATATTAAAAATAAAATAAAATAAAATAAAAATAAAATTAAATAATGAAATAAAATTAATTCGGTAATAAAATAATCATATTAATAAAGTATTCAAATAATTAAATTTTAAAATATTACAATTTTGGAATATTAAAATAATTAAAATATCAAAATATGAAAATAATCAAGTTCTAGTAAATACTAATATACACAGAAAAATAATAAAAATAATTATAAAAAATAAAATTATATATTAAAATGTTAATCTTCTAGTAAATACTAAAATCCCGTTTACTGCCGTTTAATGGCTCCATGGTTCAGTTAACAATCCGTCAATCAGTCACTATCGACATCAAGGCACTTCCTTCCTCCTCTATTTATTATTATTAATATACTTCTATTATTAACTTTCATTTCGATTTGATTTGCAGTTTAACTAAAATTTTGTTTTCACATTTTGAACTATTTAATTTTCCTATAATTTTCCTCTCATAATTTTCACTTCTCATTTTCAGCTTAAACGTTGCATTTACCTTTTCAGTTGCCGCCTTCAATTCAACTCAATTTTCATAATAATTCTACCACTAATTTCCTCAGATAGAGCATCATCTCTGCTCGATCTCCAAACGTGACTCTTCATTTTTTTTTTTTTTTCGGCTATTCAATATCTTTTTGAGGATTTCTGATGGATGTCTGGAAAATTGTTAAACGCCACATTATGTCAATTTGCCGCTCACCTTTGTGCCCACCTTTGATCTTGCTTGATCAGAAAAATAATATTGAAATATGAATGCAAACAAATAGCTCTGTGTGTATATTGTCTTCCTCTGCCTCTTCCTCTGCGTCTGCTTCTTTTGCTGTGTATTTTGCGGCACGGCTCAAACGGTTTTGAGCATTTCGAAAGGGTTTTTTCTTCTTTTTTTTTTGGGGTATTTTTTTTTGTGTTTTGTGGCCATGGATTGACTACCAAAGTAAACATGTCGCCACTTGACTGACAGCTGCCTGCCCCATGCCCCGTGCCCCGTGCCCCTGGCCCGTGGTCCCTGCCTCTCGCCAGCGACTTTGATGCGCACCAAAACGCGCCGTCAGCTAATCAATGCAATTAGCTCTGCCGGCGGCTGCTGCTGCCCTGACCCCCAAAAAGAAAAGCAAAAATTAAAATGTGGAACCTTTTAAAATGCCAGGCATTTTACAGGTTACCCCCGACCCCGACCCTGTCTCCGTCACAAGCTGCCACCTACTTTTACTCGGCTGACTGCTGGCTGCTGGCTGCCCCATGTTCGAATTATTGTTTATTTTGGTTGGCGTTGGCGGCTGGCAAATGGACTGCCATATATATAAAAATGCACTCAGCCCGCTCAGCCTAGACAATAAATATGAATTTGAAAGTACAGTGGGCCCTCGGCTGCCGCATCCATTAGCCTGCGTCTAAATATAGTGCAGGCGAGTCGAGTCGAGTCGAGTTGCCACATGATAAATGCTGCCACGCTGTGGCCTTTGGCTACCGCCTGCGCCTGTGCCACACGCTTTCCACATTTTCCTATGGATTTTCCCGCCGACACTTTTCTTAACACATCGCTGTCAGCCGCATAATTGTGCCACATGTTCCCGCCGCAGAGCCAAATTTGTTCGCAGTTCGTTTGTCGTTCGCTGCGCAGCCGAAAGCTGCCAACTCACTTCGATCTCTCGTTACGAATCGATTCCGTATCGAGGCGGCGTCTGCGATCAGGCCAATTTGTATATATACCCATATATATATATATATATAGTACATTTAATGCTGCATCATGATCCGCTCAGACGCCAGCCGAGACGCGCTCTGACGTTAACATTTTTCTCCGCTGCTTTTAAGATTCGAGTCCCAGATTGAGATTGAGCTGTAGATATTTCCATAATACGCTGACTTTGACATTGACGAACGTCGACTGCATTTCCTGCAACCGAACAGGTGAGCACACTCCTCTCTCTCTCTCTCTCTCTCTCTCTCTCTGTCTGACTCTCTTGCTGCCTTTCTCTTTCGCTCGCTGGTTGTTGACCGCCGATGCGGGCGTCGCAAATTCATCAAGTTGACTTTGTCAGCTTGTCAAACGCTCGAGCAATTAAAACCGCACAAAAACCGTCATTAAAGATTTGAGTTTTGTTTTTTATTTATTTTTTACGACTCTCGCATTCGAGCTTGGCGAATATTCAACAATTTTATGGTACACTCGCATGCGCATACTCCATCAGAAGTCATAAAAAAACAAAAACAAGAAAAAGACGCAGCCACTAGCGAGACACGAAGTCCTAATACACTTTGATTAACTAAATGAGGATCAAATTGATCTAAGAATAAAGAAAGAAAGAATTTATTAAATAAATTCTAAATGAGTTTTTTTTATTAGAAATATAGGCAATTGATCTTAAGGTAAAGGAGGATAATACGAAAAAGAAAAGAAAAATTATTTTAAATTTAAATAATATTTATATAAAATTTATATTTATTAAATATATAATTAATGTAGAAAAATAAATAAAAACAAATTTTAATTTTATATATAAAATATAAAAACAGTAAGAGATTTCAAATAAATAAAATCAATAAATTATAAATAAAATAAATAAATAAAATCAATAAAAATAAATAAATTTAATAAATAGAAAAATTTGGGCAATTTAAGAAATAAATAATGTATATAATTTAATGTAAAGTAAATAAAATAAAATAATAGTAAAAAATAATTTAAAGCTTTTAAAACTATCAACAATATTAGAAAATATATAGCATTAATATTTTTAATTAAATAAAATATTTAACAATATATTTTACTTTAAATAAATTATATTAAATAAGTAAGAATAAAAATTGCATTCCCAATCTAACAAAAATTCGATGAAAAAATGAAAATAAAATCTGAGTTAATTTACGCATAATTTATTTTGAGAAACTTTTAGTTATTTATGACTTGAATGTAGATAAAACATTTAATTTCAATATTAATAATATTATATTATATAAATTTACTTAAAAATATAATTACATTCTGAGTGTAAGCAACACCAAAAAATATACATAATAAAAATATAATACATATAAATATAATACGGAAAATATAATATAGAAAATATAAATTCAAATGTACATATTTGTGTAATCAAATTTATAGCTGAAACTAAAATAGATTTTTTGAGAAATATATTTCAGCCACAGCAGCTACCTACAGTTACGTCTACTAAACCTTTCACAAACCCCCTCAAAAAGTGTCCCACTTCAGCTAACAACTAATAAGCTTACTTTGAGCTAGTGTATAAGCATTGTAGTAGCCATAAAATGTTGTGTATAATGTTAATGTTTTCATCAGGCGGAATAACTCGGGTCTGGTTTCGGTTTCAGTATCAAGTTTGATTTTTTTCGTTTTTATTTTAATTTTTATTTCAATTTTTTTTTTTTTTTTTTGGCGAAAGGTGTTTCCAAAGCAGTTCCTCTATTTGTACTACAAATCTTTTATTATTGTTTTTTTTTTTTTGTGTATATTTAAAATACGTGCCACAGATTTGATTTATGCTAATCGAAACGCATAAACCGAACTTCGAGCTGAGCGTATGCAAAGCGTTCGCTTGATTGCGCGGCCCTCATCAGGTGAGTGCGACGGGGGTTTCTCTGGACAGTTGGAGTTTGAGTTTGAGCTTGGGCTGGGGTTTCCATGGGCCATGTCAAACGGAAACCTCACACAAATGCAAACTGCAAAAGGCAACCTAATGGATTTCCGTTAGCCAAGGCGGAAAGGCATTGCCACTTGAGCTGTTTCTCCCAGCTCCCTCACCCCACCCGCATGAAAATTGCAGCAAAGCAGCGCTTGAATGACATTTGTAGGCCTCTGGCACTTGCCACGCCCCCCACTCCCTGTGAGTCGCTCAGTTTTCAAGTATCGCGAGGCTTTTTGTACACTTGTAAGCGGTTTGTTACTCTCTGCTGTGGGTAGAGCCAGCTGGGGGCTGAGTGCGGTTGATGAGCCAGCTCATTGTTGTGCAACTGTTGGCTAACACACTCCCACACACACACACAGACACACACTCACATTCTGGCTGACTGACTGACTGCAACATTTTGTATATCGAGCTCTCTCTATTGTTTAGGCACCAGGCACCAGGCACCAGGTTGTTGCTGCTGTTGTTTGTGGTTCTGTGCACCTCGAAGACGTCGCCCGTCTGCCCGGAAAGTTTAGTTCAGTCTGTGGCACACAGCTGATGTACCCATAACTAACTAACTGTGTCTCACCCATGTCTTTGGCTTCAAGTCTGCCAAAAGTTTCCCCAGCTGCGACAGCTGTGTTTAGGCCCTCGAATGGGACCTGCGATAATTGTTATGGCAGCGATTTAACAATTAAGACTCAGCAGCGACTGCAGCTGAATAATTGAATCAGAATCGAAAACAGTTTTTGTGGAGTTTGTGCTAAAGCTTAATTGATAATTGTTTATAGTGTGTGTGAGAGAGAGAGAGAGAGAGAGAGAGAGAGAGAGAGAGAGTGCAATTGGTTAAGCTGAAGACTGCGAGAGAAGACGAAGACTATGAGTAAATATGCACATCAGTTTGGTAAAGGAATAGATTGGGTAGACAAGAAGAGATATGGGAGAGAGAGAGGAAGAGATGAGAGTGGCAGAGTTAGAGAAGAATGAGAGGTGGATAGAAAAGAGAGAGAGGTAGTAGAATGCTGTATATCCTTTTAATCTCTCTCTTTTCTATCTCTCTCTCATACTGCGCCACTTAGACAGAGAACAATGTGAGACAAATAGAGGCGAGTAAAACAGGCGAAGCGAGAGGTAATCAAGATGTAGCTAAAGATAAAGATAGCGAAAATGAGAGAGTGTAAGAAAGAGAGAGAGAGAGTGAGAGAACAGGACAGCGATAGAGAGAGATGTAGATGGAGAAAGAGAAATTAACCGAGAAAGAGATAGAGAAAGGACAGAAAGAATGACAGAGGTAGAGGCAAAGAGAGAGAGAGAGAGAGAGAAAGATATAGAGAGAGCAAGAGAGAGATAAAGTTAAAAGAAAGTTTAAGTGAAAGAGAAAGTCAGAAAGAGAATCTGAAAGAGAATAGCGCTCGATGATAGCGAGAAAGAGAGATTGAGAGATACAGGGGGAGAGAGAAAGAGAGAAGAGAGCGAGGATCGAGAGATTGAGAGGAACAAGTGGAGAGAGAAAGAGAAAAATGGGGGATAGGGAGCTACAGAGAGAGAGAGAGAGAGAGAGAGAGAGACACTTGAGTGAGAGACAGATAGAGAAAACTGACAGAGACAAAGAAGAGTGAGCGAGTGAGTAGACAAGAGAGAGAGAGAGAGAGAGAGAGAGAGAGAGAGAGAGAGAGAGGTTGATAGAGAAGATGGTCCGAGAAAAAGATAAAGATAGAGAGCTAGCTTTATGGGATGATGGAGAGAAAGAGGCAGACATATATATATATATATATATAGAGAGAGACATAGAGACATACAAGCAGAGAGCAGAGCAAAGAGAGCGCAATTCAGAGGAGAATACGCGGGC
This sequence comes from Drosophila paranaensis, assembly GCA_035047545.1. NCBI lineage: Eukaryota > Metazoa > Arthropoda > Insecta > Diptera > Drosophilidae > Drosophila > Drosophila paranaensis. Next base: position 1,401,904 of record JAWNPL010000153.1, on the reverse strand, counting down.
CAAAGGGCAATGCGAAAGTTATTCTTGAATTTGAATGTGAAGCGCCAGGGCATAAATAATTTATGCGATTCATGCACACAGCCTTCGACTGCGACCCCATCAATAAACCTTTCGACTCCTGTTGGGCCCTGCCGCTGCCCTGCCCTCCTCCCCCTTTTGAATGTAAATAAACTGCCTGCACTTATTTGTGAAATTTCATTTCATTCATTGCGACAAAAGTTAATGATTATTTCATAGATTCGAAATTTGTATTTGGTTTGAAGTTCTCTCTCTCGCTCTCTCTCTCTCTCTCTATCTCTATGTCTATCTCTATATATGTATATATGCTCTTCATTTGTTTGAGCACTTGAACAATTACGCCTTTTTGGGCTGCTCATTAACATAACAAACGGACAGGACACTTAACAGTCAGCAGTTGCTGTTGTTGTTGTTGTTGTTGTTGTTGCTGTTGTTGTTGTTGTTATCCTTTTGCTGAATTCCAAATGAATATTTGCACAAAGGCGCAGAAATATTGCATAAATTCACTTTTATTACAATGTGACATAACAGATATACGTATATATACATACTGAAGAGCTCTACAAATATATGTATGTATGTATGTATGTGTGTGTGTGTTGTCTGTAACGGTATTTATTGCGCGTCGACGCCATTTTGTTTGAACCTTTTGCAATATTTATGCGTTGAAATCAACACGCAACACTCGGCAATGCCAGTCGAAAGCCCCACAAACAGCAGCAACTACAATTGCCACCCAGTTGTAAGTACGCCCCACAGCAGGTCTCGCCCCACCTCCCTCTCTCCTCCCTCCTCCCTCTCTGGCTGGCAACCAACCAGCCAACATGTTGGTTATCGTTATCCTTTCGCCTTGACTGGCGCAACGAAATGCGCTCGCGCTTGCTGTATCCTTTAGCTACGGCTGCCACGCCCCCCCCCCCCCCCCCCTGCCAACCTCCCGTCCGCTCTGTCGCTAGCCCCAACGCTGTAATTACAATGCAGTTTAGGGTGCTGAAAGCTTTTGTGAAAATGTGCTTTATGAAATTATGATTATAGCTCAACAGCTGCATACCGAATGGGCTGCCCGGGCCCGGACCAGGACTGGACTGGGCTGGGGGCCTCCGTTTGGTCTGCTCGCATTTAAATGTGTGGCAGCTTGTGCAAATAATGAAAATGAAACAACACTTTGGCGCATTAAAAGCATTAAAAACAGTTTGCCATATAGATGTGCTGCCCCTTTCTCTCCCTCTCCTGCTCCTCCTCTTTTCTATGCACGTATACGTAATGTGAGCATGCATACGCCGCGTAGGCTGGCGTCGCCTCCCAGCTGGACGGGTCAAAATCGAGTCAAGCTACAGCAGTTTCCTGCTTTTTAGCCTGTAGAGAGCACTATATATCCTATATATATGTATATATATCTATTTATTTTTTTTTTATAAATACGTATATAAATATATTGATATTGATATTGGTTGAAGGCTCTTAAGTTTGATGTTAGCATGCCATTTAGCTGCAGTCTTATGGCTGGCTCTTGTGCCATTGACTGTGCTCTTGACTAGTATATAGCTTAAGAGTGAGCATTAAACTTTTTTCAATCAACTTATACATAATATAGTATAAATATATATATGTGGGAATGTCGTTGGTTCTGCCTTGATCCATAATTAATTAATATTTAACGAATTCCAGTGCTATGTTGTCATGTTGCTATGTATACAAAATTTTAATCTTAATTTTAGGTTAATTCGATTTTTTTTTACTGTCAAGATAGGCAGATTGCAAGTATACTCTAAAGCTAAAAGAGAAACAAAGATGTGAATTATTTTTATGCTTAAAAACTGAAAGCCAAAGAAATTTTTTGAGAATTTCTAAAATTATTCCAATTTCTAATTTCGAACTTCCAAATACCATACCTCAAAATAATGTCTGAGCTCTGAGAGTGATAGCTGTTTGAGCTCGTTCGATGTAGTTGATAAGGCGATGATTTGCATTGAGTCTGCAAATTATCAACTTGTTGCTCTTCAATCTGTGCAATTACTCTAAGATCGTAGCAATATACGAATTTTGTAATTTGTACAGAGCTCTGCTATAGATCTACAGATCTCAAGAGGAAGTGCCTGGCTCTAGCCTTATATATGATATATCAACTACGTATCATACTATATATCTATCTATATCTATACTATCATATCATCTTGGAATATAGTTATATATTGAAGACTTAAATATTTTTAAAATATTGAAACATATTAATATTAATTAATAGAGTATTTTAAACAATTTGCTCATTGTTATGATAACAGATTGCAAATAGTAAAAAAAAATATTGAAAAATATCAATACAGTCGACTCTCATTATTTCAAACCTGCGCTATTTCGAGCCTCTCATTAGCTCACAGATATCACGAGTCCCTACAAAATCTCTTTATATTTCACTATATTTCATATGTGAAACATTCAAAAAATTGTAATATTTTAAGAGTATTATTAATATAGTATTATTAAATATATTTTTTGACATATGATCAGAACCTCATAGAACTAATATGCAAACTGTGTGCCCTTGGCAAATTTGTCCAGGTTTTTATTTCTGATAAATATTATATTTATATTTATTATAAATTATTCCTATAAAGAAAGATTGCATTAAAATTGTTGTAGCATTCTCTGGCAACAAAATTAATTTTATATTTATAATTTTCTATATTCATTTAAGCTTTTTTTTAGTTTTTTTTTACATTAATTTGTCAGCAAAAGATTTTTTCGAAAGTTTTTCAAATTTTTATTGTTTTTCTTTAGCCTTTCTCTCGACAGTCTGGCAGACCGAGGCGTAGGCTTTCTATATATATTTATGGCCCTTTGATGTTGGTTTGACCTCGTGCTAAGCGTTAGGCAACATGTAGAAGGCAGCACCCGCGCACCACCCAAGCACCACTCGCCCGCCGACCTGGCAAATTGCATTTTCAACACTTTTGTTTATGCAAAAAATATTTATGCATGAGTCTCTTAGCCTCTGTGTGAGTGTGTGTGTGTGAGTGTGTGTGTGTGTGTGTTTTGATGGGCGCTAAAGCCATGCCCACATTTGGCTCTTGTACTCTTTCTGTTATTGTTGTTGTTGCCGCTGTCTCCTAGGCAAAAGCGGGGCGCAGCACTTAACACACAGGCGGCAGGCGGCATGGGGGCGTGGCATGCTGCTGTATGCTGTGCTGCATAATGCAATGCAAACATGATTAATGCAAATGTTTTGCGTGGCCTGGTGGGCGTCAAGGGGCGTGGCGAGGCGTGAAGCGGTTCGGTAGGTGTTGCGTTACATTTGCATTTTGGCTTACGACGACAGCAAAGGATGCAGCCGTTGCCGTTGCCGTTGCCGCACTTAGTTGCTATCTAAACAACAACAACAACAACAACAACAACAACCGCTACAACAACTAGTAGCAACAACCAGCAACTGCAAATTGCTTCGCTCGCATATTTCATAGGACTTTACGAGGGTTTCGCCAATAACTTGGCAAATTTATGACAAATTACGCGACACGTTCGCGATAAGAAAGTGAAAGGCGTTGCAGCGGCGACCATTTTTCCCATTGCCACACGTTCCACATGTGCCAATTCCACGTTCCTAGACCATGCCCTGGCTCAGCTAGCTAGCTTCTGTCTCGGCCTCAGCCCTCTGCTCCTTTGGTCAATGCAAGTTTTCTGGCCAATCGACGCAGTAAAAAATTTATGAACACATTTTTGTTGCCTCAGCCATGCGCGTAGCTCAAATGATTTTACGACTCACACACACACACACACGTACACACACACACACACGCACACACACATCCCACTCGCTTACACAATGCACAAGAGTCCTGCGGGCTCAGACGTTAGAATCTCTTCTTAAGTCTGCAGCAGTCGCCACACACACACACACACACACACACACATGGCTCACACACACACACACACACACACACACACACACTCACACACTCCTCTTCGAAATGGCGTCGCTTTCATTGCACACACAAGAGTGTAAAATGTTTACGCTTCGCTTGGGTTTCCTTGGGTTCCGTCTTTGGTTCCATTTTTGGTTGCCTTTGCTTCCTTCGGCCGCCCTGCTCCTTGCTCCTTGCTCCACTCCCACCCCCACCTCGTCTTCCTGCAGCGCCATTCGTGCGGAATGCGTCGTTTTATGCTCTTTTAGAGGGCATTACAACTATGTGATAGCGGCGCTGCTTCAGCCCACCAGGCACTGCTCTCTCTCTCCTTTCTGCGTGGAATTATTAAATATTATTAAAGAATCGTAAAAAGGATTATTTTATCTTCATCATCTATAGAAATTGAGCCTTTAGCTTGTCTAATATGGGAGAGCTTTGGGCAGGGATATTTTTGATCAGGAATAGACAGGGCTGAAAGTGTTTCTCATGTTTCTTACGTCTTCTTCTCTCTTTGCCTCTCATTCACTCTGGCTCCCTTTCTGCATCTCTTGTCGACCCTCTTTCCCCCCTTCGCCCGCTCGATAGCTCTCATTCTATGTATGATCTTATTGTGTCTCTTCTCATCTAACTCCATATAAATTCTCTGTCTCTTTCTCTCCCTTTCTCTCTTACTTTTTCTCTCTCTCTTTCTCTCTCATTTTCTCCCTCTTCTTCTCTCTCTCTATTTTTCTCTCCTTTTCTCCCTCTCGCCCTCTTTCTGTATATCTCTCTGTCTTTCTCTCTCTTTCTCTCTCTCTCTCATTTTGTCTCTCTCATTGTCTCTCTCTCTCTTTCTGTCTCCCTTTCTCCCTCTCTTTCTTTTTTTTCTCCCTCTCTCTCTCTCTCTATCTCTCTCTTTCTCTATGTCTCTCTCTTTATCACACTCTCTCGCTCTCTTTATGTACATCTCTCTATCTTTCTCTCTATTTCTCTATCTCTCGCTCTCATTGTCTCTCTCTCTCCCTTTCTCTCTCGTTGTCTCTCTCACGTATTCACTTTTTCTCTGTTCATATCTCTTCTTCTTAGATCTCTCTTACTAACATAATCTCTTTCCCCTTTCCTCACCCTTCCCTATTAGCGCTCTTCTATCTCTCTCTCTCTCTCTCTCTCTCTGCCTCTATATTTCTCTGTCCCATATCAGTTTCTAATTTATTCTCTACCTCTCGCATTTATTTCTTCTCTCTTTCTTTCAATCTCTTTCATCCTTGTCTCTTTCTTCAGTCCCAAACAGTTCGTCGATCTGTCTCTTTCCCTCTCACTTCATATCTTTTTCTCTCTCTCTCTCTCTCAGTGCCTTTCTTTCTCTATCCTTATCTCTGTCTCTCTTTATTTCTCTTTTTTTCTGTCTCTTTCATCCTCAACTCCGTCAATCAGGCGATCTGTTTCTTTCCCTCTCTTCCCTCTTTCCCTCTCTTCCCTCTTGCTGCCTTCCGTTAGTTCTTAACCACCATATCTTATATAGCATCACCGCATAAATATCATTTGTTAATATCTTCTTCATCCAACTTTACTAATATCTCTCTCTTTCTCTCTCTTCATCATCTTCTCCTCTTCCTCTCTCTCTCTTCCTCCCTCTCTCTCTCAGACTCTCTCCACCTCCTCGCGTTAGGGCATTCGCACTGCAACCTTTGTCTTCAGTTTCACCGCTTCTCGCACGCTCAAGACTTTCCCATTTCCCATTTCCCATTTTGTAGCTGCCATTTTCCGGCTGTCTTTCGCTGCAGACGCTGAGCTTTTCATTTGTCTGGCTATTGACTTTGTTGCCATTGGCGTGTCTGGCGGTGCTTTAGCTGAATGCCAGCCTCTGCTCTGACGCCCCTCATCCCCTCGCCCGGCCACCTTGAAGGTGTCTTCCTCCCGTATATGGGCTGTTCTGGTTATTCGAAATCAGAATCGGGCGTAAACCTCAGATTTGTTGCGTGTTTGCAGCGCATCGGTTTTCGGGCTCATTTCGTGCCGCCTCAGCTCGCCTCTGATTTAGTTCGAGCTCGAAAATTTTCCCACAGTTCTGGCCGAGCATTTCCGCTTATTAAACGGAAACTTTTCGGCCTTATCAAACAGCTGCGCTTTCCACTTCCACTCACAAGTGCATCTATATAGAGAGAGACAGAGAGAGAGAGCGAGATATATATATATTTACACGATTTCCTAAGTGGGAGCCTCAAGTGCTTAATTTATGGCGTAAAATATGGAAAACGTCGCGAAACACAAATGCCGACAATGAGGCAACATTTCTCATTTGGCCCGCCGCACTTTAAATATTTTTATCCATTTCCCATTTTCCATTTTCATCTTGAACTTGGTCTTGGCTGCCGCATAATGCCAACGATCCATCTGATCTGCCGCACACGCGCGTTTTTATTGATTTTCATGTAGCAACAACACTCGAAAATGTGTGGCAACTAGCTGTCGCTGTTGTTGTTGTTGTTGTTGTTGTTGTTGTTGTTGTTGTTGTTGTTGTTGCATTATGCATGTTCCGCTAATGGAAGGGCGCGGAGGGCGTGCCGAAGTAGGCGCTACCGTTGCCCCGCCGCCAGCCACACGACGCTAATGGAAAGATGACGCGACGCCTTGCACTTGGTCTTCATCTCCATCAGCCAGAGATCTCCAGCCTGTCTAACAGCCGAAGCCCCTGCCTCTCACTATCTCTGTGACTATCTCCCTCTGTGTCTCTCAGCCTGTCACGCACTCACTCGCTCTTTTTCTCACAGCACTCTCTCTTTATCTCTGATCGCTCCCCAACTCTCTCCGCTACGTCATCCATCTCACTTGATCTCCACTCAGTTTATCTTCCAGCCTTTCTATTCCCCTTTTTGGTTCTCGCGTTTTCTCTCTCAAGCTTACGCTCTCTCTCTCATCTCTTTTCAGCCTTCCGACTGTTTCCCTCTTCCCATCCCACCCTCTTCATCTCCCTGTCTCAGACTCTTTCTCTTTGACTATCTCTCTGTCTCATGTTTCTTCTCTTCCTATCCCCGCCGCTTACTCTACCTCTGTCTATTCCTCTCCCTCTCTCTGACTCTCACGCTCTCGTTTTCTTTCACTATGCATCTCTCTTTTCCCTTCAGTGTGCTTCTCTTCCTCTCTCTCTCTCTCTCTCTCTCTCTCTCTCTCTCTCTCTCTCTCTCTCTCTCTCTCTCTCTGTCTCTCTCTCTCTCTCTCTCTCTATCTCTCCCTTTCCTTCATCCTGTCTATTTCTGAATCTCTAACTTTCTACTTTTCTCCTTTTGTCTCCCTTTCTCTACTTTTCTCAAACTTTCTCACACTCTGACTCTCTCTTTATCTCTCCCTTTTTCTCATCCCGCCTATTTCTCTCTCCTTTTCTCTTTATTGCTCCATATCTCTATTCAATTTTCATTACTCTCACTTTCTCTAACTCTCTGCCCCTCTATCTTTCTCTCTCTCTCTCTCTCTCTCTCTTGCCTTCTTTAGTTGTGCCTCTCTTTTTCTCTCCCAATATTTATCTATCGAATTCTCTCACTTTTCTCTCTGTTTTTAGCTCTAGCTATATAGCTCTCTCTCTCTCTCTCTCTCTTTCTCACATGTTTTATTCTGCCCCTCTCTCTCTCTCTCTCTCTCTCTCTCTCTCTCCATCTCTTTATCTATCTATCTTTCAATTACTCTCTCTTTTCCCTCTACGCTTACCATGTCTAGCTCTCTCTCTCTCTCTCTCTCTCTCTCTCTCTCTCTCTCTGCCGCTTGTCATCATTATCTGTGGCAACTGTTTGGCCTCACCTTGGGGCTGGGGCAACGTCTGCGATCAGCCGCCTAATTTATGCCCCGACTGCGCCTTCGTCTCCTTTGAAGTTTCAATTATGCGCCTCATATGTCATTTTGTGCAAGTCGCTGCCGCTCTTGAGAGAGTGCCACAGCCACAGCCAGGCCGGAGGCGGAGGCAGTCGCTCGCTGCTAAAAGCCGCGACATGTTAATTGTGCCGCTTGGCCCATAAACACGCCAACTTGATGGCGAGCGCCAGGCTCAAAAAAAAAAAGAGTAGAAAAAGAAACAGAAACAGAAACCCCGACAACCAGTTGGCAAGTTGCAAGTTGCAAGCTACTAGTTGACATTGGACAAGGCAGACAAGCGGCAGAGGCAGCTGACGGCAACACTTGGCATTTGAATTGGATAATGGAATGCAGAGCTGGCTGGGCGAGCGGACTCAGAGGGAGCACTACTTAAGAAGGGGGTTGACTCCAGAGCGAGAAATTTCTATTCAAAAATCCTAAAACAAAGTTCAGCTCAGCATTCAGCTAAGCTAAATTGTAATTGGTAGTAGAAGTAGGGGAAATATTATCAGAGCTGTGGCCAAGAGAGTAGAACTACTGGACTACAGGGCATTGTCTGTGGAGGACAGAGAATAGACAATGAATAAGACTAGGCCATGGACAAGGCTGAAGAAAGCTTGTGCATCTTGCTTTTTGAGCCTGATCAGTGCAGCGTAGCTTACTCTTAACTTTTCCATCCGCGCTTAAAACTTGAAACGAATATGCTCCTCTTCGTCATAGTGAATAAGTATTAAATATTCTGTTCGCTAGACTTTACAGCGCACAGAGCTCCAAAGCAAAGCTTAACTATTATAATGCTTAAATTTTATATATTTTATTATAAAGTATATGAGAAAAGACAGAAAAAAAGTAAGCTTAATACAAATTTATCTGAAAAATAAAATAAAAATAAATAAAAAATTATTAAACATGTAAATATTTATTTATTAAATATGTATATATTTATTTATTATTTTTATTTATTATATATACAAAAAAAAAATATTTAAAAAAATATTATATTCATATTATTTTATTTTATATTTTTATATATATATATATTTTATATTACTAAAATTAATTAATATTTCCAAGTCTTATAAAATATTTTAAGTGTTAAATTTAAGCTGCAAAAAACAATTACGAATTTGTTTTTGATTACAAAAGTGTTTTGTGTGCCGAGGTCAAGTGGTGCGGTGGTTCGTTCAGTGGTTGTCGCCGTCGTTGGGACTGACCAGAGTCCACGTTAATCCAGGCCGTGTGCGTTGGCCAGTTGATCGGGGCGCTCAAGCGTAAAGAACAAAGGTGTGAAAATTAAACAGGCAGCGCTCAAGGATTACAAATTATGACACGCCGATGCCATCAGGCAAATGAGCCGAGAGCGAACAGGAGTAGAGAAGCTGGCGCTGGCGCTGACGCTGACACTGACTCTGGTCAACTGGTCAAGTGTCAAAAGGGGATTTGCATTCAAAGCGCTGCCAGCTGGCGAGTGGCTTCCAACTGGATTCCAGTTGGGCTTTACACTTTGCTTGGACATTTGAAATGCACCGCAAAATTGCGCGAGAAAGCAAATCGCTTAAGCCTCAACGTATAACTGATTAAAATGGCTTTGGCTTTGATGCCCCAGCCAGGCTCCACGGCTTATAGGCCTACCACCATATACACACATATACATATACCTGTTTTTTTGTTGTTTGCCAAATGGATTTGCTGTTGGCATTATTTATGTATTTCGCAGCTGCAACATCGTCAATTTTGTTACTCTGTATCCTGCATATTTAATGTTAATGTTGCCCAAAAAAAAAACACACAGAGAGAGATGCAACAGAGAAATAAAACATATATCAACTTATTGCTGTAATAATAGCTAAAAGCCAGCAACAAAGCCTAAAAGAAGTCGCCACGGCAAAGAGAAGAAAACAAAATGCGAATTTCGCAACCGCGAACTCTGCCGCTGCTGCTGCTGCTGTTGCTGCTGGCCAAACAATGCCGCCGCCTGCTACCAACAATAATATAAATATAGTACTTTGCCCATTTTCCGCAGCTTTTCCACAGTTTCCACTTCGGCCCACACACACACACACATAGAGTTGGCCACAAAATGCAAATAGCCAACGCAATGCCACACGCCCCACCACAACGCCTACCCTTTTGGAGAGCCACGGCTGCCACGCCCACACCGCCAGCTGCACGCCATGGCCAATAACAATGCAAAATGCAAATATGCAATAAAAGCAAATGGCAACAACAAAGCGAAAAAACTGAGAAGAATATTTTATGATTTTTTATCAAGGCGAATTCGAAATGCTTTTTGCATAAATATACACAAATTTGATATACAGTATTTAAAAATATATAAAAATATGTATTAATTAAGATTAATATGTTTTTTAATGAATTATAGAATAAATAAAATATATGCATTTTGATTTGTTTATTTTATTTTTCATAAAATAATTAAGCACAAAAAAATACAAATAAAATTCGGATTAATAAAAAATATTGGAAAAATATAAAAAACAAACAAATATAGTCTTTTTTACACTAAAAAAACTAATAAGTATATTAAAATAAATATGAAAAATAACTAATTATATAATAAAAAGATTTTTTTTAGATTACGAAATAGAACATTAAATAAGTATTAAATGAAAAATAATATAAAAACATGTAAGATATATAAATCAAATTAAATTTATTTGTAATTAAATAAATAAAGGTTTTATTAAATAAATGAAATAAATTATTTTAAAATATATTAAACAACATGAAAATGTGTAAAGATATATAACATTAAAATAAAACTATATTTTTAACAAAATAAATAAAGACAAAAATATTTTTTTAAATAAATAAATAATAATAATAAATAAATAATAAATAAATATATTGTAATAATTTTAAATACATTAATTAAATAATCTAAAAAAATGTTAACATGTAAATAAAAAATATATTTGAAATGAAATAAATAATAAATAAAATATATAATGACTTTAATAAATTATGAAATAAATTATTTTAAAAAAAATATTTAAAATGAGTAACGATACACAATAATAAAAAAAACTTTATTGCTAATAAAATAAATAAGAAATAAATGTAAATTTTTTAATAAATTATAAAATAAATATATTGCAATAATTTTAAATAAGTTTATTAAATAATATAAAAATATGTAAATATCTATGAAGTTTAAATATATAAATAAAATAAAAATATGTTTAAAATATCTATGAAGTTTAATAAAAATAAATGAGAACTAGTTTTTATGTTAACAAATTTTATATAAATAATTAAATAAATACAAATATATATATAAAAATATAATAAAAATGTCTTCAAAATATCTATGAGCTTCTTGGAAGTTTAATAAAATAAATAAAAATTAGTTTTTATATTAACAAAGACAAAAATAGTTGTGAAACATTATTAAATATTTCAAGCAACTAAATGCTGGAAATTATTATAATTATCAAATAATTATCACACTTTCGCTGAATCTCAGCAACGGCCACATGTACCCCTTTGGCTATAGTGCATAAAAAAGAACTGCGAAAATGCGAATGTGTATTCAAATGCAGCATGCGTTCGCGCTGCGCGTTGAGCACAGCAGCAGCGACAATAACAAAAGGAACAGTAACTGCAACAGCAACAACAATGAACATCAACAATGCGGCAACATTGTAAAAGCCAAGTTTAATCAAAATATAGCCCGGACTTTGCTGTTTTGGCCATGTGGGCACGTGGGCGTGGCCTGCTCCTGTGCAGTCCACAGATATATGTACATATATATCAATATATATATGTAGATAGTACAGAGAGAAAGCTACTTTTAAATTTTTGATAAACACGCAAATTCGTCGCAATTTGTCAGGACATGCAGAGAAATTGTGGTAAATCTGTTTGGCTGTCACACAAACAATTGCCAGGGATATGAGTGATTATTCAAACTGTTTTTCGGTCAGCATGTTTGATTAGCAGCGCGTCGGTCGAACTATCACCTGCATTTGCCTGCATGTCAAATGGTTACCCTCGGCCTAATCAGTTGGCCCGAAATTAAATCAAAATCCAAATCAAAATCCAAATCGAAATATGCTGACAACGAACATGATAACTAATTGACAGAGTTGTTGTAGTTGTTGTAGTTGTTAGCAACAGCTGCAACTGTTGCCAGTCAATCGCTCAATATGATTATTGATGGCAGCTCTGGCCCACTTGGCCCACTTGGCCAACTTGTGCGCTAGCCCTGCCAGCTGATAAGCCCCATAATTGGCCTGACATCTGGAGCAGAGGCAATCGGGCGAGCAATCTGTTCGACAAATCCACAAAAACTGTTGTTTGCCCAATTAAATCATTTGACATTCACAGCTGACAACGACATTCCCAAATTCAACCTCTGGCAGTTTGTATTACCAGAATATCCAATTATTCCAGCAAATTCAAAACTATTTCAACTGATTTAATACAGATTTTGGTATGCAAGAATAACCAAAAACAAGTCAAATTTAACATAACTTTTTAATCAAATTAAATATCCAATAAAAAATATCTTAATTAAGAATTTCGGTGGGCCTTCCATCTTGTATCTTGTATCTACATATCCATCTTTCTATCTTCTACAATATATATTTACCTATCTACCAATCTATCTATCCATCTATCTATCTATCTATCTGTCTATCTATCTATCTATCTATCTATATATCTATCTATCTGTCTATCTATCTATCTATCTATCTATCTATCTATCTATCTATCTATCTATCTATCTATCTATCTATCTATCTATCTATCTATCTATCTATCTATCTATCTATCTATCTATCTATCTATCTATCTATCTATCTATCTATCTATCTATCTATCTATCTATCTATCTATCTATCTATCTATCTATCTATCTATCTATCTATCTATCTATCTATCTATCTATCTATCTATCTATCTATCTATCTATCTATCTATCTATCTATCTATCTATCTATCTATCTATCTATCTATCTATCTATCTATCTATCTATCTATCTATCTATCTATCTATCTATCTATCTATCTATCTATCTATCTATCTATCTATCTATCTATCTATCTATCTATCTATCTCTCTATCTCTATCTCTATCTCTATCTATATCTCTCTATCTCGCTCTTTCTACCAAGCCGTATCGACTGCTCTCAAGATATTAAAAACTCCATTTCACTCACAAAATGCATATGCTCAACTTAAAGATACCCTTTTGAATGCATATTTGCGTGGGCATGGCATAAAAAATTAAAAAACGAAAAAACGATAGAGAAAGAAATGCTTGATGCAAATGCAAATAATGCCTCGACTGTGGTTGCTCTGCCAGAGGCGTGGCGCTAGGTGGAGGGCGGACAACCACTGCGTGGGCGTGGCAGTGAAGCTTCTGCAACATTTTCGATGATTAAATGCAAACACGCAAATATGACGAGCGACGAACTCGACAGCCAGTCGAGTATATCTATATCCCTCTCTGTCCCGCTGCCCCTCCGCCCTCTCTCTCACTCTCGCTCTCTCGCTGCCTCTCTGTGTGTATTTGTATTTGTCGACTGCCAACTGTCTTCAAAATATGTAAAAAATAAAAGTTGGCATTAATAATTTATGCAATATGTACACACACCCACACACACTCGCACACACACACACACACACACACACACACAGGCACACTTTAGCAGAGAGTCAAGGAAAATATTTGCATGAGAGATACCGAAAAACTGTTCTGCAGACAAAAATGAAAATTGAATGCCTTAAAACGTGGATATAAGTAAGTAGATGATTTGAATATGTACTCACATATTCGCATGAGTACTCAAATAAATGCAAACGATTCTTATGGCTTTTTGCTCGCTTTCGTAAAACGGCGAACAAAAAAGCTGTCAACGCTGTTTGCCCTTCAGCGGAAGACTATGTGTGAAAGATAACGATAGCAAGATACCCTGTACTTAGTTTTTCATCTAGTGAAGCAAATGAATTTAATTTAATTTAAATATAAATAATTAATTAAATAAATTTGAATTTTGAATATTGAATATTAAAAATAAAAATAATTAATTAAATAATTTTTTTTATATTTATATTTTATATATTTTCTACATAAATAAATTATCGTATTTGAAAATTTCTGAATTTGAATCTGAATATTTATTTTTTATTTTTCTAAAATATATTTCACTCGAAAAAAATTAATTTCAAATTAAAAATTAAATTTATTATAATATTTTTTTATTAATATTTTTATATTAATATTTTGTATGATAAAAATATATTTATTAAATTAAAAATAAATAAATTAGAATTTTTAATTTGTGAACACTTGCCCAATTTTAAACTACCCTTCCACAGAATGCTGTTAATTACAGGGCATACAAGTATGAAAAATAAATAAAAAATATATGTAAATAAAGGAAAATGAAATGTTTAAAAATGAAAATGCTGAAATATATGTGTTGGCTCTCTGCATATTTGATGTTGCATTTGGTAGCCGAGCAGTCGAAATCGAACTGAATACCGAAATGCCCTTTGGCAATGCAATTCTGCCCACTGTCTGCCGCCTGCTGCCTGCTGCCTGCCGCCTGCTGCCAGCCAGTCAGCCACAGATATCTTATCTTCAGGCGAGGCACGGCAGCTGGGTGGAGTGAGGCGCTAGAACATATGCTATTATTTAGTATCTGGTTGGCAATGAGTTTAATTAACCACTTACATGGCTTTAATTCAACTGCAAATTTCATCGAGTGCATGATTCGGCGATAAATGTGACCGGAGACAACGATTTGTGGCTGCCACCGGGGGGCTATAGTAGCCCGGCGACTGCCTCCGTTATCATCCTTATCGCGTCAGCAATTTGTCTGATAGATAAACACCGGCGCGGACCAACTCCCCATTGGCATTGATTTATGTTTAGAAAACCCCAAATACAGCGAAATGAGTATGCGTATCCCCATGCTCCAGGCACCAGCCGCCAGGCATCAGGCAGCTGTTTAGCTAGTTAGTTAGTTTCTTTGGCTAACGTTTGCCCATAAATATTTTCGAGCTGAGCATGATACCCTGCATGCGCACAGGCAAACTGGGCATATGGGCTGGCATTGGTATACATAATGAAATCAGATAATAATACCTAAGCTATAGGTATAATCTATTTACTCTATATAGTAACTCTGTCAATTACAATTACAGGGTATCAGTGGATCTACCACTTAGTCATTAACAAGTTATTTATGCATATTTAATATCTTTGAAATGAACGAACTGGGTCCGCTCTCTTTCGGCTCGGCCCAGCTCAGGCTCTTCTGACTAGTTGTTATTAAAACAAAGAGCGTGCCCAAATTTATAGCCATATTATTTGTTATTTATTTAAGCTATAAATATGCATATCAAATAAAGAAATAGCAGCAGGTTTTTTACGACCCAAAATACCCTGCGCAAAATGTTTGACTAGTTTCTTACTGTGGGAGGGCAGAGCTACTTAATATATTTCAATAAATTATATGTATAAAATAAATAGGTATGAAAAATATGAATTAAAAAGAATACGACTTTTTAAATTTTCGTAATAAGTTAAAGATAAAACAATTCCATGAAAAAATACTTAAAATAATTATGAAAATAATTTATTAAAAATATTATGCTTTAAAAAAGTATTAAAGAATTTGTATACTTAATATATTTTTAAAATTTTGAATTAAATTTAAATCTATAAAAATTTGAAGAAAATTTAAAATACGGAAATAAATAATAAATAAAAAAAATATTTTTTCAAATCAAAAATATATATTTACAAAATTTTTATTTAATTTAAAATTGATTTAAGGATTTACAATTTAAAAATTAAAAATTCTGTTAAATAAAAAATCTATTATTTTGTATATGAAAAAAAAATGTTTTTTTTTTATTTTTAATTTTCTTAATATTTTTATTTGTTAAATTTGTAATATAATTATGTATTATTTTAATTTTATCAAATAAAATATCTATTATTTTACTTATGAACAAAATTGTTTATTTTTTTAATTTTTAAATAAATATTTTTTTTATTCTTTTTTTTAAATTTGTAGTTTAATTATGTATTAACATATTAGGATAATATCTTATTGCAAATAATATATACTTAATATTAATTGTTTGTAGTGAAAAAGGAAACACCTAAGCTGCTATTAAGCCCTCTTAATATAACTAAGCCTTCCCATAGAGCATTCTTTCATTCGTATAGCTGCCTTATTATATTTTGTCCATTTTTTTCTCCATTGACTTTGTTGCTCTTTTTGTTGGTGTTGCGGCTGCTGCCACTGGTTTACGCTGTTGCGTTATTTATGTGGCCATAAATTTGCAGCTGAAAGCAAAGCCCCGCGACTGCGCCCGGCCGCAAATAGTTGCACACAGCTCGTGCAGCCCTCGTAGTGCGTATGCCGTAGTCGCACAGTCCCATTGTGCCGCATAGTCCATAAGCCTTGACGCTTCGCTGCAAATGAGCAGCGGCAGCAAAGGAATCGAGCTAAAGCCGCTTAAGGACCTCGACATGGACATGCCAGCGGCTTAGTCCATGCGGTTCGTTGATTTTCAATGAGGCCAGTTTCAGTTCCTGTTCCAGTTCCCGGTCTCAGTTCCAGTTCCAGTTCCAGTTCCAGTTCCAGTTGCTCTCGAGTGTCCAGTCGCTGGCTCGTGTGTTGGTTACATAATTTAGCGTTTGCTGCGAAACATTTCCGCTGAATTTGCGGCTCGCACGCAAGCCCAAAGGATACGACTATTTCTCTATAATCAGCTGGGTGTCATCGTAAGGTCATCAGTGCCGCCCGCACGCAATGCCGAAGCCCATTTTTACAACGTCACAAAGTCACTTGCGCGGAGTTGGAGTTGGAGTCGGAGTCGGAGTCGAAGTCGTGGTCCGGGCCAACCCTCCAGAACTTGTGTCCAGCTGCTTATCAGAGGCCGTGCATCGCGCATAATGTGCGCCGAGCACGTCAACGGCCGTCGCTTGTAAACAAATTAGAAGCGTATCCTGGCCGGAAGTCCTGCACACACACACACACACACACACACAGGACAATAAAGAACAGGACTTGCCCACACAAAACTGTAAAAAAAAGGCAGCGATGCGGCCAAATGAACCGTCAACTTTCCCTTTCGAAGTGTCCTGCCGATGGGCATGTCCACTTCGGCAGCAACACATTAACTTGGCTTAAATCAAGGCTGCCAACGAGCTCTGAATCCCAATCAGATGTTCGCTGGCAATAGAACATAAAAAATATGATGATAAAAAAAGCTAAATATGAAATGAAAATAGATTTTTGGATGGCAAAAATAAAACGACTATAAAACGTCTGAAAAATCTAGCCATAAAATAGCTGCTTTACGGTAGCTAAATTATTGTCCCGAAAATATTTTGGAATACCCTTATTACACTTTTGTAAAACGGCTTAACAATCTAGCTATAAAACGGCTAACTTAGGTTAGCCAACTTATCCTATTGAAATATTGTAAAAAAAAAACTGTTGAAAAGGGCTACAAAATCTAGCTATAAAACGGCTAACTTAAGCACTTATACATATCAAGCGTAGGCTGAAGCTTATCAAAGCCTGGCTAAAAATTTGAGTAAAGCTCAACTAAAACGCATTTTGCTTAAGAATAACATTTAAGGAATATATTTTAGTATTTTTTAAATTAATATATATATATATATATTTAGATTATATATTTTTTTAATTTATTTAAAAATTTATGTTTTATATTTTAAAATCCATCCTCCCTTAAGAGAACTCTAGGCCATACCTTCAAACTTTAGCTTAAGCCAACCCCTTCTCCTATACCACAAAATGAAGTAGAGTATTCTAATATTCGTCATACCCCACCCTAAATGCCGCTCTTCATTAATATCTACTTCAATGTTTTACTTTGCGTTGGTCAACATTTTCCTTACGTTTGTTTTTCCCCCATTTCTGCGGAAAAGGCGCGAAATTTGTTTGTCTAACTGTTCTTCGTCCGCTTGTTTGGGCAGCACACCTTGAAATCAGTTTGTTCTTTGTTGTACGCTGCTGCTCCGCTTTAAGCTGCAATTAACTTCTTGGCTTTAAGCCGCACGAGCAAGCTGACCAAACCCACGCACAGGCCCGAGCCGTATAGTATAATTCTCGTAAAGCTGGATGCCTTATGTCCTGCCCGCACGCAATGTCCTGTGGCCGCCAGAGCACTTTTTCATTATAATTGGCACTCGCCTACGCTTAACTAATCTACACAAAACGCAGCTCCCCGGGGTATATTGCCGCTGTCTATTGTTGTATTGTCATAATTTTGATTGAGGAGCCGAATGCGGCCCCAAATTGGTATTTTGTGATATATTGACTTTGTCGCTGAACTGTCGCCTGCTTAGTCACTCCAAACTTTCTGCTTTGTTGGTGTCGGACGACAATTAGTGCCCTCACGGCTACCCCCCTCCCCCTCCCGCTCGACCGCATCTACATAGCAATTAGGGTTTTATGGATCAGCCCAGCAAAGGGTTGTTTTTTTCTTTCTTTTGACGCACTGTCATTTGTACTGCCCCCTCCCAGTACTGTTCCTATACTATATATAGATATATATATATATATATATGTATATGTAGTAACCTTCACATGCCCCTTTTCATATAGCACTCAAGCACTTGGCTTCTGCTAACACCAATTTGTTCATTGATTCCGCGCTACAAATTACAAATAATGTTTCAACAAAAGCGCTTTGAATTTGGTTTTTCCTATACAAAATACGACTGGCCAGATGCTCTGCAAAAATAAAAATTTTTGACATTTTTTGTTGCCAAACATTTTTTTATAAATTTCTAAAAAAAAAAATTTATTATATAAAATATAAATTGAAATAAATAAATATATTTCATTTTTCATACAATTTTAATCCAGTTTTCAAATTATTCAATTTTCCATTAAGCGAATTTTTACGCCTTTCTTTGCAATTCTCAAAGTTGGTTAAAATAAAAAAAATTAATACTTATCAATGATATATTTTAATTTCTATAACTAAAAACTTCATTAAATTTTCTCAAATGCTCTGCTAAAATAAAAATTTTGAAAATTTTTTTTGTTGTCAAACAAATTTTTTTAAATTAAAAAAATATATATAATTGAAAATATATTTTTATATATATTTTATTTTATTGATAAAATTTTTAACCAATTTTCAAATTTAAAATATCTCCATTAAGCAACTTTTTGTCACGCGCCTTTCTTTGCAATTCTCAGAAAAAATTAATTATCAAAAATATATTTTAGTTTCTGTAACTTCTCTCTCTCTCTCCTATCCACCTGTGTCGCCAACCATCTCGGCCAGCTAATATGCCCGTCAAACCGTTCGATGCTGCTGCTGGCGCAATGTTTGATTGTGCAACTGTTCGTCGCTGTCGCATTTCGTTTCGAGTTGAGTGACTTCAATCTGTCACCAGAGAGTTTCTTGAGGTCTTTTATTATTATTATTATTGTGAGCCAGCCGCCTTTCAATTTCCACGGTATTTTTTAGAATTCGCCAACCCCCTCGTCGGCAGGGGTTGTGCATATGGCAGCATTAAAAAACCCACACGTACAATGTCCAAAGAAATTAGATGTCGTCGTTGTCGCTGGCTCAACTCCCAGCCCCTGCGTCTCGCCGCCCCCTGCTGCTGCTCATCGTGTGACATAATTCAGGCTAGGTGCAACGAGTTGGACAAAGGTACAATGGACAGCTCAACGCACACGCCCATCCGCCCACACACATACACACACACACACAGAGAGAGAGAGAGAGAGAGAGCCCAAGACAAAAGGCGCTCCACGTCGACAACTTTGTCGTCTGATGATGAGTTTCGCTTGTTTTGTTTACTTCTTTCTTTATTTCTGCTGCTGCTTTGCCCTGCATCTAGACGAGGACACGCCCACAAATTGCTCGGCACATTATTATTGTCGTTTTTAATTTGTGTGCCCCAAAAGAAATTGCAAACAGTGCCCGTCCATTGTCTGCGACACTTCAAACGTGAAACGCTGCACAGGTTGGGCTACAAAATATTACATATTGTTTACCATCTGGGCGCAGCCCCGCCCACCGACAGATTATTTACGCTTTGTAAATCCCAGAGGGAACCCGAGTCTATATAGATATTATTTTTATGATGCATATCTATATATCTCGCTGTTTGGCAGCATTTCAAAAAGAGACGTAAGGAACTTCCATAAAACTGAGTAGAAGCGAGAAGCTTATAAAGTAAGCCAAAAGTGGAGAGAAGCTTATACTTAACAAACTTGGCGAGCAAACAAAACAAAAGAGAGAAACTTATGTGAAGAAGAATTAATAATTAAAACTTTTAATGGCAACAAGTGAGAATCTTTTATAGAAAGCAATAAGAAGAAAGAAACTTTATGAGAGTGAGATTTATATGAAAAACAAAATTTAAACTTAATTTGGAAAGCAAAAGCAGAAAGAAACTTTAAAGAGAGTGAAACTCATAGAAAATGGGAAAAATAAAGAAAAGAGAGAAGCTATTATGAAAAAGAATAATAAGAAAGAAACTTACAAAAGGCAGAATGAGGATTAATAGAGAGAGAGAGAGAGAGAGAGTTAGACAGGATAAGAACAGAGAGGAAAGTGAGAAATTTTCATAAATGAGAGGCATGGAAATACATATGTTTTTATAAATAAATCAAAATAATTGTTTTTAAAATTACAATACTTCTCTAGAATAATCAAAATAAATTAGATTTTGATTTATACCAAAAAAATATTACCTTTCATAATTTAGTTTTATAAGTAAAATTTACACAAATCCCAATCCAATAAAAAACCTGGTTAAGCTTTCAAGATTTTTCAAAAATTTCTTTATTATATATGGATAATAAAATGTTAGAACAAAATAATAGTAGCAGTTGTTGTTGTTGTTGGTATTGTTGTAGACTCTCAAAACTGAAGAAGAGTAAGGAAGGGAAATTAGCTTGCCTTCCATGAGCTAATACAAGGTCGAAATACAAATTAATCGGAGGGCAGAAATGGAGAGAAAATCTTTACAAATAAGTCTAAAAACTGGGAATTTCCAAAGGTGTGAGGGGAGAGTGTATGTGTGTGTGTGTAAATTAAGATGAATGTATTAATACTTCTTTAGTTTTTGTTTTAAGCTAACATAAATTAATTTACGAATTGTAGTAAAACTAAGCGAGTTTTCGTTTGTGAATGTGAATGTGATATATGAGTGTATGAGTGAGTGTTATATATATATATATATATATATATATATATATATATCTGGCATACGATATATATATAATATATATATGCACATATAGAGATATCAATTGATTATAAATTATTGTAAAAATATGTGTAAGTTCATTTGCATTTTGCAAGCAGTTTTCGTTTTCCACTTGTTTCGAATGTTTCGAGTTGTTTTTCTTTGAAAATAATATCACTTGGCGGCAGACACAGAGAGTGAGTGAGTGACTGAGAGAGAGATGGCAGCGAGCAGTAGCTGCGAGTCTACTTTTGCTGGTTGCTGCTGGTGCTGCTGCTGCCGCTGTTGCCCTTGTCGTGCATCATTTGTATTAAGCGATTGCGCTTGGCCGCATCCGATCGGCTGTATTCATCGAGGAACTGCGAGAAGAAACGATCGTTAAGAGGTTTACAAAGTTAACAAGGATTAGGCTATTGTTATACAGAGAAGGACAGAGAGAGAGGGGGGAGGGTGTGCAGTTCTGTACTCACCCCTAGATCAAAGTCGCGTGATATGAGCTGCCTGGCCGGGGCATTGTTGTAGCACATGGTCACCAAAAAGGGATAAATGACCGGATTAAACTGCGTCGACAGCTTGGACAAATTCTTGAAGATCACCGCAAATGGCTCCGTTATGAGCAGCTCCTGGTGCCGTCGATTGTTCACGCTGAAGAACGCCAGCGATGCTATCAAGTCGATGAGCATCGTCGAGCTCTCGGCACTCGGATTGGCAGTCGTTTGGTTAACGCTATGTTTAAGTATCAGGCACATCACGTCCAGCAGCTTCAGCGACAGAGGGCCCTCCACGGACAGCACCTCCTGTATGAGAGAGAGAGAGAGAGAGAGAGCGCGAGAGAGGGGGAGATCATTTAATTGGCAACAACTTGAATGGAAACAGAAATGAAATAAATTGTGGAATCACTGAGCAAATGTTTTAATTAAGTCAAAGCAAATATCAAAGAGTGGCACTTGTTTATAGCAGCAGCTGAAGTGCTCAATTGTTTGTTGTGCGTGTGTTAGTGTGTGTGTGTGTGTGTGTGTGTGGTACACATCTATTTGCATAGCGGAACGCAGCAGGACGAACGGACAATGAGCTCTCGCTTCTAATTTGTTTGTTTTGGCAGCCGTGCGGCCAACTGCGAAGGCCGAGCCACAAACAAAAAATAAAACGGTAAAAAACCAACATAAGGGCATGCACTGATATGACAGACCAATAGATACCCTATGAATTGAGTGTATAGGACACAAATGGAAAATTCAGTGCACAAAAGAAAGTATATCAATAGTATATCAGCTTAGTTTCAGCTGTAAAGCTCTATTATACTAATGGCAGTTTATCGATAGTTGTTATCGATAAGGTGCTGAATAGCTGTGCTGTGCAGCTTCAGTTAAAAGTTTAGGCATTAAGTTCTAATATATATAAAAATGATTAAGCACAAACTACTTTCATTTAATCGAAATGTATTTCGATTAATTATAATAAATATCGATAGATCTGCTTTGATATACAAATTAAATGGTTTTAAAGGTCTATTAAAAAGCTGTTGAATAATTTTCATCACTATATATAACAATTGGCTGACAAAGTAAATCGATAAATATCGATATAGAATTATCGAAAAATATAATGTATAGACGACATCATATCAAAACCATAAGCACTTAATATTATGATTTAGTGGTGAAATTGACTCATGCACTTAATCGATAATTAGCTGTTATCGATAATTCAGCAGCCATTGCCATATGGTGCACATATATCGCATCTGATTGCGTTTGAAGTGCAACCCTTGGGCGACAGCAACCCCTAGTCTGAGCTGCATTCTAAGTTAAGTAGCTTTTAATTTATGCTAATCACACGTACTTGAATATTGGGCACACAGCAATGAGCGGGACAGCGAGAACAACTAAAACAACCCTCGCTGGGCAATCAGCAACAACAACAACAACAACAACAGAAAGAAAAGACCCAAAAACGCAAAACCAAAACCAAAACTGAAACTGGCAACTTGTACGAGCATTGAGCAAATATTTAGCCAAACAATTGACGTGCCTGGCTGGTTGGTTGACTAGCAGCAGGCCAGGAGTAGGGGGGGAGAGGGCAGAGGGTGTGGGGCAGGATGTAGTAGGCAGGATATGAGCGAGGATTTGTGCATGGCTCAGAGAGCAAACGATGCGCGATGCGAAGCGAAGCGGCGGCGGCGGCATCCTTCAAAAAACAATCAGCCAGGCGAGGCAGGCAGTAGCTGTGTCTCTGTCTGTGTGTGTGTGTTGTGTGTGTTGTGCGTGTGTTTGTGTGTGTATGCCTTGTGCTTGGGTTAAACTTGAAAATTTCATTTTACAAAGTCAATATTTGCCTGGCAGAGGCAGCAACAGCAGCAGCACTTGAAAATTGAGCTGCGCTGTGGTTGTGCGTGTGTATGCTCTGTGTGTGTGTGTGTGTGTGTTGTGCGTCTCTCGCTGATTAAAACCAAATCAAATTATTTGCCAGCCAAGAGTTATATATACACATAACTTTTTTCTACCCGAAACAACACAAACACAACGCAAAGATGAGTGCCGGCCGGCCGGACGGACGGACGGACGGACGGACGGACGGAGGGGTTTATCTATTTCTGTGGTAATTTAAAGCAAATAAATGGGCTGGCAAGTTTTTGCACAAACTTTGGCCTAATCCGCTAGCCAAATGCCAGCTGAGGCAGCTCTAGCTCTGCCTGCATTCATTTCATTTTGACTGTTTGCGCAACAAATTAGTTTGTCAAGTGCGTTTCGTTTCGCCAAGGAATACAGCATGGGAGCGAGAGGGGCGGCCGGGTGCAGGCACCCACAAATATTGACAGAACGCAGCAGGAAATGAAATGTAGACAAGCGAATGCGCCGCAGACACTCAATCAGTCAGTCAGTCAGTCAGACAGCCAAGTAGTCAGTCAAATGCCAACTCATCTGCTAGAGTGAATTGCAGGCAACTTGCAGATGCCTTAGCTGTGAGAGAGAAAGCCAAGCAGACAATCTGGTAATCAGTCAATCAGCTAATCAATCAATCAGTTAGTCAATCAATATTTCAGTTAGTTAATCAATCAAACGATTTATCAGTCAATTTGCAGTACGTAAAGTCAATCAATGGTGTCTCCAATCACTGTCAATCAATCAATAGATAGGGTAGATAAGGAATCAATCATTCAGTCAATCAGTAAGAGTTTGGCAATTCATCCAATAGTCAGTCAGTCATTCAGTCAATCATTCATAGACTAAATTTATGCTAAATTTCATTAAGCAACGAAATGATAACATCTCACCGAGCAGTCAGTCAATCATAGCCAATATAGATAGCTTTCAATTAATCAATCGACAATTCAATCATTCAATCATGCATTCATTTTACAAGTCTGACATCTGACAGGCAACAACTAAACTGAAGCTACAGCACAAAATGTAGCTCAATTGGAAAGTCCATCAGTCAGTCCATCAATTAGTCAATCACTCAATCAATCAAATGTCATTCAATCATTCTATGCACTCATCCACAGTTGTATCTCTCATTTAATTAAAATCCTATTGCTAGTTGCTCAGACAGGCCATAAGCTAGTCAGTCTGTCAGTCCATCAATCAGTCAATCATAAGCTCTTTCTACATATATATATGCAACACACTCCACTCAGCCCATCAATCTGTCGCCTATGCAGACAGTCAATCAGTCATCTGTTCAATCAGTCACTCAATCAATCAATCAATCATTAGCTGCTTCCATATGCCCTTTCATTTGGCATTCAACTTGCAGTTTACCTGTCTTGCCTGTGTGCGCATATCAAATGCTCTGCATGTTCTTGCCCATCATCCACCAACCTAAGCAAAGTGTCGAAATATTTGCGCAGCCAGCACCCAGCCAACCACCAGAAGTCGCGCACCACCCACGCTAGCCAAATGTCAGTTGGGGCCGGCCGCCATTGCGGTTCAATGGCGCTGATGTTGTTTGTCATTTGGCGCTGCCAGTTAAGCAAATGTCATGCAGCAGCAACGCCTCCTGCGCACATCATCGCCGCAAACGCACCACCGCACCGCTGCACCGCCGCCCAACTGTTGACAACTAAATGTCACCTGACAAGGCGGCAGTCATGACATTTCGCCAATATGCAAATTCCGCTGCCACTCAATGACAGAAACAAAAAAAACAAAACTGAGAAAACGCGCGAATTTACAAAACGGCGACAACTTTTGATGCCCGCTCAGAGAGTGGTAAAGGGGTATATTGGTTTCGCTGTAATATTGAACTAAGCAGAAAGTATTAGCTGGCTAAGGAAGCCTGAGGCATATCTGTTAAGCTGAACAAATCGGTTGAGGGTATGGCAAATCGTAAAGTTCTATATCTTTTATTAGCTTATATAGCCTTATTTTCCTATTTCCCCGATATGCTGTTATATATAATATATTATATAACCCTATACTGTATACTATATAAATCAACCAAAAAAAATTATCAATTTCTATTATAAACCTGTATTTCCTATCTAAATTACTTCTTGCGTAATTTTTGGGACATCCTCAACATATTACCATATTGTGGTATATATACCACCTTCCACTATGCTGTTATATATAATATATTATATTACATATGAATGCATAACCCTATAATGTATACTACATAAATCAACCAAAAAAATTATCAATTTCTATTATAAACCTGTATTTCCTATCTAAATTACTTCTTGCGTAATTTTTGGGACACCCTTTACATATTACCATACTATGGTATACATACCACCTTCCACTATGAAATCAGAGACGCAAAAAACTATTAGGAGTATTACAATGCTTTCTACTTTCAGTTTGTCTCTAAGGATCTACTCTACAAGCTAGTCCGGTTATAAAAGGATCTTCCTTACAGGCCGATTTCCAGCTTTTCTTCACACTCGAACAAGCATTACGGCAGTCGCTTATGCTCGTCTCCCGTGTGCCCATTTGTTCTTTCTGCCGTTGCCTAAACTAAATTCTAACTTTTAGCCACAATTTGTTGTTGTTGTTGTTGCTTTTGTTGTTGCCTTTGCTGTTGGGGTTTTGCTCAATTTTCTCAGGCGATTTCACGTGCGACAAACTTCTCAAGTGCAAAGCAAAGAAAAGCAACAAAAATCTTAAAACAAAAAGAACAAAAATAATAAAAATCGACTTAGAAAGAAAAAGTTGCCTTTACTGAAACGAATAGCGAATGCCCTAGCAAAAAGACCGATTTAGGGAAGAAGAGTAAGGTGAAGATAAGAATAGAGATAAAGTATATTAGCTTCATTATACTAAATTGAAGTTGGGGTATAGCTTCTGGCTCAAGTCCAAGTCCAGAACATAGTCAATCTACCCTCCGATAGAGTATCGAAAGTAAAAACTCAACACATAATGAAATTTTCAACGGCTGACTTTGTGATTTGTTTAAGCGGCATTTGTCCACTTGAAGAGAGGGAGAGAGAGCGGGGGGGCACGGAAGCTGGCTGGGGAGCAATAGCAAAGCTAGCTGACTCTGGCTGACGGCCTGGACAGGTGTAACACGGCGCGCTTTGGGGGGCTGGAGCAACTTACCTGAAAAGTGTTCGTATCGACCGAAGCCAGCGAGACGAAAAGATTAAAAGTCGATGCCGCCAAGGCGGTCGTGCGCGGCGGAATGCATTCACCTGCAAAAAGCAACAAGAAGAAGAAGAAGAAGAAGATGAATAGTAAGAAGGCGTAGAGCACTATATAGTAAGCGGATATTGCCAAGATACATACATATATATATACATATATATAACCATAAATAACAACACGAAAATCAAAATTAATTTCCGCCAGCGAACAAAACTCACGTAACCCGCCGCACACAAATCCAATTAGCACCCCCATAAGACCTACCCCCACCCCTACCCCAAGCAACTACTGCGAGCGAGCTACTGTTTTATTTTCTTTAAGATTTAAGATCCGTTCTTACCTATGGGCACCATGCAGCCGGCGAGCATGGCAACGGTGCCGAAGAGCTCGGTGGACTTGGCCGCGCTGAGCAGACGTGTCGGATCGCCAGGACCTGGAACAAAGGGGCAGGAGAAAGACAGGAAGCGGCAGCAAGTTAATTAGCCTGTCCTGTTTACCTTGGCCAAGGTGCGACTTTGCTCGTCGCTTACTCACCGGGCGGACAAACATCAATGAAGCGGGTGAGGAAGCCCAACGTGGTCAACAGGCTCAACATGACGCTCTGATTCTGCTCAATGGACTCGCGCACCTTCATGCAACGGCGCGACAGCATTCCAATTAGTCCAGTGATTACGGCGTAGCTGTGAAAGAGTGAGAAAGGGAGAGAGAAAGAGAGAGAGTGTGTGAGTGAGTGAGAAAATGTGATTCAGTGAAATAATATTTGAGTAATCAGTGACTAAATAAGACGCCTTCATGATAGAGAGTTATTAATTGAACGTTTAAATCGAAGGGAGAGGAGGATGTTGGAGAGATAGAGAAATAGAGAGAGAAAGAGAGAGAGATTGAAGAGCGCAAAAAGGAGCTCAGATTTACAAAGAGAAAGAAGTTTGCAGACAGACTCAGAGAGAAAGAGTGAAAGAGAGATATATATAGAAATAGAGAGAGAAAAGAATGAATAAGAGAGAGAAAGAAGATAAAGAGAGAGTGAGAGAGTGAGAGAGAGAGAGAGAGAGAGAGATAAAGGGGGGGGGGGGCAGTTGGATAAAGACAGAGAGACACACAGAGTAAGAGAAGAGAAGAAGAGAAACAGAGACAGAAAGAGTAAAAGAAAGGCAGAGAATTGGAAAGAGAAAGAGATAAACTGGTAACGAAGGAGAGAAATAAATGGCGAGAGATAGGCAGAGAGAGATAAAGAGAAATCGAGAGAGAGAGAAAAAAAGAGTCAGATGATGTAGAGAGAACGAAAAAAGAGAGACAGACAGAGAGACATGGCGAGAGAGAGAGAGAGAGAGAGGCAGGGAGTCAGAAGGCAGAGAAAGGGAGCTAGACAAAACGAAAGAGCGATAAATGACGACAGAGAGAAAGATGTCAAGAAAGCGAGAGAGGGAGTAGAAGAAAGACAAAGAAAGAGGGAACGAAAGAGAGAGAAAGAGAGGTATATGGCAAGAGAGAGACAGAGAAAAAGAGAGAAAGCTGGAGAGAGAGGAAAAGAAAAAGAAAGAGACGAGGACAGAAGGAAATCAAGAAGGAGATCTAAGCGCTTTAAAGGGGAAGAAAGAGGAACACTTCTACAGGTTAAATGGAAAAGGAAATAATACTCCAGCAATTACTGAAGAATCAAGAATAATTTCATACAGAATACGCTCGATATTTATTTGCACTTTCACACAATATTTCCTTCAGATATATTTATATTCCACCACACACATTCGCACACTTGCAGGAGCAGGGGCAGGAGCAGGAGCAGGAGCAGGAGCAGAGGCAGAGGCAGCAGCAACAGTGGCTAATATCCTTCATATGGTAATCGGGGACACGCGTTTGGCATTAAGTGTGCTTGAAAATGCAAAAACGATTAGCAGAAGGCATTCGCATGGAATTTTGTTGCTGCTAAATGTTTGTAAGCAAATAAGGACTTAGCCAGGACAATTCGCACAGCCAAATGTGATGCTGCATGCATTGAGCAGCTCAGGCCAAATGCCGAGGGTAGCAGAAGCAGCCTAAGCTGAAGATGAAAGTTCTCTCTCTCTCCCTCTCTCTCTCTCTCTCTCTCTCTGTTTCTCTGATTTATTTTAATTCATTTCTCACATGTTGTGCATTTCAATTAGCAGAGCTCCGACTGGCTCTAACTCCAGCTCTCGCTCTGATTACAAGCAATAAAAATATCACTCCTTTCATTCGTGATTTATCATAATAATTGATACGACTATAAACACAAATCATCATCAATTACGAGCGACGAGCGACGAGTGAAGACTGAAGAGGAGCAATCTATGTAAAGAGCAATCGTTGATTTGCCACTCGACAACCCACTCGTGCCCCCCTCCCTCTCTCTCTCCCTGTGTCTCCACTCTCCAATCTCCACTCTACACTCGTCAGCCGTCACTTTGTGTACCATCCAAATGAATGGCATACAAATTTTGTACTATTTAAGTGCAGAATTCATCAAGCAGTCGACTAAACCCCAAGCAAATAACAACTGATGCTGAAATATACTCTTTATAGAGACACAGCTGAGGTCAGCCATATAGATACATGTGGCTCGAGTATGTTGAGGTGAGAGCAAACTGTTTATAGGTGTATTCAAAAATATTAGAATAGGTTTTTGGGATTTTTAAATAAATAAAAAATCTAAATATTCAGCTGGGAGCGAGGGAGGATAGACTCAAGGAAATTCAGTTAAAGGCAAATGCATTTTGCAGATATAATAATATATATAAAATTTATTAAAAATATATAAAATATAAAAATGTAAAAAAAATATAAAATATAAAAAAAATATAAAATATAAAAAAATATAAAATATGTAAGACATTAAAAAAATATAAGATATAAAAAAAATATAAAATATAAAACAAAAATAAAAAATATAAATATATATAAAATATTAAAAAAAATATATATTAAATATAAAAAAAACCAAATATAAAATATAAAAAATATATCAAACATAAAAATATATATAAATATATAAAATATAAAAAAAAAAAATTAATATAAAAAAATACCAAAATGGCTAAAAAATGTATAGGCTGGCATATAGGATATTATTATATCAATATTAAAGTTAAGAGTCTTTTAAACTCGATCCAATGGAGTATATTATAAGTTTTCTTCAGCAAAGCTTGGTAGATCGAGCTCAAGACTTTCTTCAAGCTTTGATCTGCTCCAATTCTCATTCAGAAATCGAAAAATGTTACATTAAATTATAGCCAATCTATTTATACAGCCCCAACAGTATCTTAGTTGAAGCCATACCCAATATTTTGACCACTACTGTGCTTAGTCTATATACATTCTATAATATGAGTGATTGATACGCCATGACAATGTGCGGATAGAACGAAATAATATTGATGCCGAATGCTGGCCAAAGCAAATAACAACAGTGCTGTAGAGAGAGTAGGAGTGGGCGTGGGCGTGGCAGGGATGGGGTTGCCTAACCATTTGACCCCTTTTGACACACAGAGCCTTGACTGCGCGCGTGTGTGTGTGTGCGTGTGTGTGGCGCTCAAATAAAAGCGTCCATTACTCAAACTCACACAGGACATCGGCATCGGCGTCCCCAACTCTCTGGCAAACAAAAGCGTCAGCTAGCTACGTGTCCTGTGTATGCGACTAGGACTACGAATCCTTGTGAATGGCTATACTGCGACTGCGACTGCGACTGCGACTGCGATTCGAGAGGCTGGCGGGGTTTTTGGCTGCTCGAGAGCACTCCTCTGGCGTTGTCAACTGTAAACATACTTGAGCTTCCTGTTTTGCTATTTGTGCGAGAGCGCTGCACACTTAACCCACACACACTCACACACATACACACTCACATTCTCGCACTCGTCACACACAAGCTGTTTGCTTGTTGGTTGGTCAATGTCCTGGCCAAAAAAGAGAAAAAAATCCTCGGCAAACTCATCAGCACCACAAAAATATCCTTAATAATTTTCTTAAACCAACAAGCACAAAGCTGCATGAAGGATGCTTTTACCCAGTCAACAGCAGCAGCAGCAGAGGCCCAGCCTCCACCCCCCCCCTCCTCTTCTTCCCTTTCTGGCCTGTCATCGTTTGTCATGTGTCCTTCGCTTGTGCAAAGTATTTAGTTCGCCTCGCCGGGGCGAGCATCAATCCAAACACAAAATGGCCAACTGGCCAACGAGTATCGGATGTGGCTGAGGTTTCCTTTAGATGCCCAACCACCGCCCGCACCCAACCCCCCCACCCCCCCGCAGCTCCCGTCCGTGCCGGGTGCCACATAATCGTCACTGCCCGTAAAATAAACAGCAACAGAAGCGGCACTAGCAGCAAAGGACATCAAGAATGGCGTCAAAATAAAAATAAAATACGGCGCAATAAATTGCTTTCCTCCAGGACGAATAAGTTAATACACTAACTATTATTATTACAGTGAAGTTGATAAAAGATTAAAATATATATAAGCATTAAGAGTCAGTTCATAGTTAGTTGAGGCTATGCTAACTAATCAGTCCACTATGCGTATAGTTTTCTTATGCAGAAACAGTTCAACTGGTGCGCATTAGGGATGTTCCTCTTAGATCTTTTCTTTTTTAATTGATTAAATATATTTTGGTTAAATATATAAAACACTTTGCTACATTTTCATACAATTTTATACAATAAATTTATATATTAATTATGAATACAGCAAAATTTTAAGAATGGTATTCCTGCAAGCAAGAAAAAATCGAAAATAAAGGAATATCTATTCCAGCTAAAAATATATATTTTTGTTAAGAAAAAGAAATCTGAAATCCTGCATATCTAGGGTAATCTCACACTGTTTTTTATAATAAAAAAAAAATTATTTTTATTTTATTTTTTTTTTTGCTAAAAATATTATTATTTCGAAAAACCTATATTTCGGTCATAGAACAAGTTTTAAATATATACAAATCTGAATACAACTATGTATGAAGCTTTTAAATCTGTATTTTTAAGAGTATGAAGAAAACCAAAACCAGTCGGACGCAACCGACGGCGAAATACTTTCTCACGTCCCAGCCCACTCTTCAGGGGTATCTATTACATTATATTTTGAAATTAATCTTAGATCGAAAGATAAAATATATTATGAAAATAAAATATAATAAAATATTAACGTCAAAGAGTATGCCACAAAAAAATTATAAGTATAAAAATTATAAAATAAAAATAAATTGAATATAAATAACAAAAAAATATATATATTAAATAAAATCTATAAAATATTTACTTGGGACAAATTCTATGCATTTCAATTTCTTATTCACTTGTTCACAAATTCTATAAGACCCGCTCTCGCCGGCAGAGTATTTTGTGTACATATATATATGTACATATATATAATAAAATACGAGACCCTCGACGCTGGACATGAGCATTTTTAGCTGGGTGTGAAAAGGCATTTGGTGCAAAGCTCGAAATAAAATAAAAATAGTGCCGCAAAAGGACGACGTGCAGCAGCAGCAACAACAACAAAATTAACATCCTTGTTAGTTGTGAAAACACGTTCGCTAAATACGCGACAGGCGACGCTGGCGTTGAGCAACCCCCGCACAGGACAACATGCCAGCACCAAGGCAGCTCAAGTGTGTGCGAGTGTGTGTGTGTTTGAGTCAGGCGCAAATATTTTAACAAGTGTCAAATGCACACGCTACTTAACTAAGTTTTATTTTCGCTCGATTTCGATGCTCGCTCTTCAAATCTGCGCTCACGTGCGGCACACAAGGCACGAAAAAATGTCCCAATTGATTAATAAACAAAATAGCAACGCTGAGCCACGCCTGCTGCATGTAATTTGGGCATTTGTGTGCATTGATTTCAGGCACTTAAGGCGCATAATCAGCAGCAGGAGCAGCCGGAGCAGCAGGACATCAGCGAGGATTTGTGTTCAAACAACAAGCTGCATGGTTCGCTGCACAACAATGAAAGGCGACCAGAAGCTGTAGAGAGATAAACACAGAGATAGAGAGAGAGAGAGAGAGGGGGGCAGAGAGTCGGCTCTTCACAGTCAGCGACATAAGCTGGATTAAAATCAAAACAGATTTGCGTTGACAACGGAGCCAGCGCCGGCCGACAGGACATGTTAATGTGCCTGGGCGCAAAACAAGTTGTTGCCGTTTTGATATGTGAAACGAAACACCTTGCCACAAGGATCTGTTTGACATGTACAAGGACTCGCTGCCAACCCGAAACGTCATTTCAACTTGATTGCCAGGCACATGGAGGGTAGAGGTAGGTAGAGGGCAGAGGCTGGGCGGGGTTTGCAGTACGCTTAAATCGTTTTCAAATGAGTTGCAGTCGAGTTGATTTTAGCCCCGGGCGCTGCTTAACAAGTGCGCCGAGGCCAAGCGCTCAATCCTTTGCCCAAACATATGTCACACAGCCAGCCGAAGAAAATGGCTGAGCGATTAAATAGTCGACTGCAGGGAGGGGCTGTAGAGGGGGGCAGTTGGAGTAGGTGGCCAGGGCTAAAGGGTTGCCTAAATCAATTTTGCAAATTGAGCTAATGATCATTGTTGTGCGATAATATAAAACATAATTTATAATTCATGTCAAATAATAATACATACAAAGGAAATTAACATAATATATCATGGGAGATTTATAATAACATAAAGCAAATATATCAAATTAATAGATTAAGAGTTAGCCTACGTCGGGGTATGTAAACTTTTAGAATAGTCAAAGTTAGCCTCAAGATCTTGGCGTAAGATAAAGTACCCATATGTCATATATCATTCATATATCTAAGGATGTTTCTCTAAGAGCTATACAAATTTCAATCACAATAAAAGGCAGAGATACATAAATTCTTGAGTTCATAAAGTAGTAGGAAGGAAGGAAGGAAGCATACTGTCCAGTTGCAAGTGTTTGCTTGGGTTATCTTGCTGTTGCATGTTATCGATATCTATCGATTTGAAGAAAATACTGTATTTTATCAATAAAAGTTAGTCAGTGATCAATATGGACCAGTTTCATGTTATCGATACTTATAGATTATATGCAAATACTGTAATTTAAAGTTAATCATTGATTAATTGAATTGAACTTGATCGATACTTATCGATTTTATGCAAATACTACTAGAAGTTATCAAAGTTAATTAGTAATCAATATGAATAAGTTGCATGCTATCGATACTTACAGATTTTAAGCAAATACTGTAGGTTAACGTTAATCATTGATTAGTTGAATTGAATTTGATCGATATTTATCGATTTTAGGCAAATACTACTGCAAGCTATCAATCAAAGTTAATCAGTGATAAACATGGATCGGTTGCATGTTATCGATACTCATCGATTTTAAGAAAACACTATAAGTTAAATATGGATGAACTTGCAGCTTAATGTTATCGATATTAATCGATTTTATACAAATACTACCAAGCTAATACGACTTTTGTTGACTGTACTCAAAGAGCTCAGAGAGAGAGAGAGAGAGAGAGAGAGAGAGAGAGAGAGAGGGCAACAAGTAGGCAGACATGAACAAAAGCTTAGAGTTTTGAATGGCCTAACTGCTATAACGACCAGAATTCCTCTTCTGAAGCGTCTATCTACTATATAGATAAATATATAGAAAGCGAAAGACAGCTCTGTTCAGCTGAGATCAATGTATCTCAAGCGACTAGCCAGTTAAGCCTCCTCAATATGTTTGATAATTTATAGATAAAGAATGATATATGATCTATATTCTCGTTATATATAATTGAGATATATATATAGCCAGAACTAGATCAAAATTAGCCATCTTACTCCGCGCTTAGCACTCCAGGCTACAAATTTAAAAAATTATTCACTCAGCCAAAGTCAACAATGGCTCAGGCCATACCACAAATGGCAGCTGGTGTCGCGCTGAACCCGAAACCCGAAAAGAGTAACAAAAACAATAAAAATGGAAATGAAAATAGAAAGTGTAATAGAAATTGAAATAGATTTAGATACAGTTGCAGTTGCAGTTGCAGAAGTAGCTGCTGAACCGCAGCCTCATCGACAGCCTAAAACAACAAGCGACGAAAATTGTGACAAACGCAAAAAAAGGTGTTAAATGAAAAGTAAGCCAGCGGGGCACTAGGGGTAGTCCCGCTGCAGTTTATTAAAATGCAATTGTTGTTGTTGTTGTTGTTGTTGTTGTTGCTCTGGTTGTCAGCACTTGATTAAGAGCAGCCGCTGCGACACAGTTGACACAGACGGACAAGCGGAATCGGAGTCGGAATGTTTTCGAGGGGTTGTTCCCTACCCCTACCCTTACCCCTACCCCTACACTCCTCCCCTACCCCTACACTACATGCCTGCTTTTTCCACAGAAAAAAGAAAATCTGTAACTGACGCGTTCCGCATTTGGGTGTCATGTCAAAACAATGCAACTCGAGCTGGGGTGGACAACACGGAGCAAATGCGATTTGAATAAGCGACATGGAAATGAAATAAATTTAATTGAAAGTGAAAGCCAGCAGCAGCAGCAGCAGCTGATGATAATTATAGAGCTGTTGATGATGTTGTTGATGATGATGATGCTACCTGATCACACCTGGCGCACAGCTGACTCTAGTCGAAGGAAAAAACTTTTGGCCATGTTTATGCATTAGACGTGTCAAACACACTTTTTCGCCCGCTGCAAGTCGCGTGGCTTTTTCGCTTAGCTGCCCTTTAGGGCCATTAAGTTGCCTGCCGCCGTGCCCAGTGGGAGTGGCAATGTGGGGGCGGCGACGCGCCGTAGCTGCATAAAAGGTTTATACAATTTGCCAGCTAAGCAGATGGTGCTAACCATGTTTGTGCATGAAGACTCTCGGTTAATAGTCCTCTGATAATATTTTGAGGAAATATTCCCTTTTAAGGTTGAGCTAAAGTAGCTGATATAATAAACCAGACGAATGTCATGTGCTAAGATATACAATATAATAATATATTGATATATCAAATTCAGAGTTTATAATAAATACGTTACAAGTCTTCTGGCCGCAGCCAACTTCGTGTGTTAGCAAGCTAAGCAATGCTCTAGCGCAGCCAACTTAACTTAGTGACTTAACCTACAAAGCATGTCAAAGCCAACGCAGCCAACTTAATATATTTTAAAATGTAAAATAAAAATAAAAATAAAAAAAAGAAATACCAAAAATGTAAAAAAAAATATATATATATATATAAAATTAAAAATTTTTTAAAATATTATTTAATATTAAAAATTTGTTTAAAAAATTATTTAATACTAAAAATATAAAAAAAATAACAATTAAACAATTAAAAAAAAACATTAAAATAATATATTAAAAAATAAATAAGCATTTAAAATTGATTATAAAAATATTTAAAGTATTAAAAAATTAATTATTATAATAATAATAATAATAATAATAATAATAATAATAATAATAATAATAATAATAATAATAATAATAATAATAATAATAACAAAAATAATAATAATAATAATAACAAAAATAATAATAATAATAATAATAATAATATAAATATTAAACAAATAAATAATTATTACAAAAACTTTAATTATTAAATATATTAAATAATGAAAAAACAATAAATAATATAAAAAAAAATTAAATATTAAATATTTAAAAAAAATTAAATATTATTTAATAAAAAAATAATAAAAATATTAGATATTTAAAAACAAATACAAAAATATTTTTAAAATTATATATTAAAAAATAATAAATAAATAGATATATATTTTTTTAAATTTTTGTTTCATTTTGATCGTATTTTTAATGTTTTAAAATATCTATATAAAATGTACTGAACAATCTGTCGCTACCTGTTCCCTCTCTTTCTCTCTATCTTCATTGAACAGGCATCAGTCAGTCGAGCTAGCCTGCACTTTGGCTGCTCTGTTTCTGCCCGCTCTGCAAGCCACTTTTAATGGGCATTCGGTTGACGCAGACAACACAAACCAAAAATGTTAGCATGTGCAGTTAAGTAACGGCAACAATGCGCATAAACATTATCAGAAAGAGATAGAGAGAGCGAGAGAGAGAGAGAGAGAGAGAGGGATAGGAACAGCAGCCACAACAGCGAGGCGTCGTTATCATTAAGAGGCGTGAGAGCAGCAACAACAACAGCAACTTCAACATCATCATTTTATCATCATAATTATTGGGCTTATTAGCGCGTGTAGAGAAAAAGGAAGAGGGAGAGCGTAAGTCTACAAAGACTATAAAGCAGCAAACAAGCTCGCTCTCTCTCTCTCTCTCTCTCTCTCTCCCTTGGCAGTCACGTCTCGGGTAAATCCGTTAAAAAGAAGGTTAAGGCTGTCACATGAAACTAGCATAAATCTCATATATAATATATATATATATATATATATATATTTTTTTTTTATATATTATATATGTATATCTCTCTAAAGCAGATTTGAGACAAAGTCACAATGCGGCTTAGGCAATTCGTCATGTCAGAAGGCTCAGCTCTCACAGAGAGAGAGAGAGAGAGGGAGAGAGAGGCTGTAGCAGCAGCTCCTTTTGAGATCTCAATTCTGGCTAATGGAGGTTACAGCAACAACAACAACAACAACAACAACAACAGCAACAACATTAACATGGCTTCTTATGAATTACAATTGGCCCACAAAATGTCCGCAAACACAAAAAGGGGAACTCGGACACGGGACTAGGGACTGCAGTTGCGAACGGGCTTTGTGAATACCCTGTAAAGCAGCAATGTGAAACGGGCATATTCAATACGTTGCTTGCAGATATGAGAGACTTAAGATTTACCACAGTTAGAGATAGAGATATATCAAATCGATTTCATCTTGTATTTTCTAGTAAGTCTGAGACTTAAGCTAACTCAAGATTTGCCATAATTTGGAATTTCTTTTTTGCAGCCTTAAGAACTATGACTTAAATTGGGTATAGATAGCATACGCTTGCTTACAGAGACTAACAAAAACATGTATAGTTGTTTTTACAGGGTATTGTGTAGTCTTGCATGCGCTTGGGTCAGTCTATGAACAAAGACTACTTAAGATTAATCAAAATTTTCCTTTGCTCTTAAGGCTATAAAAGCCAAGAGTATTTATGGTTATTTTTACAGGGTATTTTATGGTCTAACACACACCTTGTTAAGTCTGCATCTGAAGATTGCTAAGGATTTGCTCAAATTTGACATTTTCATTGGAGTTATAAAATTTATAATATATTTACAGGGTATATCATAGTCAGGCAGGCCCTGAGCCTGCGCTTGCTAACTTGCTAACTATGTGTGTGTGTGTGTGTTTGTTTGTGTGTGTGTTTGCATTACTAATATGAAACGCCCACCACAGCAGCAACAACAATTGCCGCCTGCCACTTACAACAACGACAATTACAACAACAACAACAACAATGGACATGCAATGCAGAACGTGCGTCTCCCTAATTCGCAGCAAGACGCTTCTGTATGTCCTGCATTGAGCCGCAGGCGGTCGATCCTTGAGCATCCTGCGGCGCTAATAACCCACTTACTTATAGTTATCCCTTTGTCCTTTCCACTGCTGCGCCCTGACAGGCCATCAATTATGAGTATTAAGCGAGTATTATTTATATCAAGTGGAGTAGGGGGTGGGGGAGGGGGAGGTCTGCAAGGCGCAACGAGCAACAATTCCAATTCCAATCAGAGCTGACCACAGGCGAAAGCAATTTGGGCAAATACAAAACAAACAATTAAAGCATTGCAGCGCAATTACAATACAATTTAATAGTTTTTTTATTGAAAAAATAAATAAAAAATCAAAATTAGCCACGCAGCCGCAGCTGTCAACGCTCGAGTGAACTGTGTCCAATTGGAATTGTAAAAACTCCAATTGAAGAGCGTAACGAAGGAGAGCAACAAAACGAACACGCGAATGCAACGGCAGCTTGAGCCGCAGAGAGCCAAAGCAGCAGCAGTGGAGAGTAAGAAAAGTGGAGACTTTGTTGAGTGCAAATGAAATTCGCTTACTTTTGCTTAATGCTTAATGATACAGATGACGTAAATTGAGCAGAGAATGGAGAGAAAGAGCAGTGGAGAGTGAGCAGTGGAGAGTAAGCAAAAGCGGCGCCACAGCAGCCGCAGCAGTTGACCGCAAACCGCAAGCAGCAGTGCCGAGCAGAGCAGAGCAGCGGCAGCGACGCCAGCAGCGAAAGGATTGGCGTTTGTTTATGCGAGAGTGGGATACCTACATGCATGTATGTGTTGGTGTTGGTGTATGTATGTTGGCTGCTCTTTTGGACGCATCATAAATAATGCGCCCAGGTGACACGAATCCCCAGCGCTTATCAAACGAAGCGCCATGAATTTAAGCAAAAGGAATGCGAATAAATGAACGTGCGTAAGAAAACAAATGGTTGAAGACGAACAAAAGTGAAGTGAAGAAGAGCGAGAGAGAGCGAGAGCAAGAGAGACGGCAGACATAATGGACTTGGGCAATAAGTGATAAGGGTTGAGCACACTTAAGAGCTAAGAACTATGCTTGCAATATGGCCACACTTAAGCGTGGAGAGTTATAGTCGTCTTATGAGCATAATCCTCTTTTATATGATTTCTTTCCTTTTCTTTTCCTTCTATTTTTATGATAAATCTGTGAGTTTTTGTTACGCTCAAATAGTTTAAGTTTTTAATGAAAAGATAAGGATAAGGCAGAGGTGTGGAATTAACTTTAGCTGTAGATGGGCATAATTGATTGATTGATGGATTGAAATATAAAATATTATGGAATATTAATTTGGCTTATTCTTAAGGAGAGCCACGCGCTTCCAATGAGTCATGCCTTGCAAAAACCGGATAGGAAATATACAAGCTGTAGTCAGTCGACCCGACCCGATTTTGGCAAAAACTGAAAATTTTCAAATATCCCAAATAGGAATGCCAATCGATAATTGTGCTTCATACAAGTCGAAAATTGCATATCTCCCCGAAATCGGTCAAATAATACCCGAGCTAGAGTCTTTTTTCATTCCCAATGGAATAATTTGAAAAGTTCTCAATGCATGACAAAATCTGTGAATACAAATCAATACTCCGCTTTCATACGCTTCCGAAAAGGTATGCCATCTAAAAGTCGGTTGTAAAATACCAAAGTTGTACTCAGTCAAAGTCGAGGAATAGTGAATTTTTTCAACTTTTTCGACTCGATCAGATTTTGGCAAAAATGACAAGGGGTTACATCACATTTTTGTCAAAAATCGCAAAATTTTAGAAACTCAACTTTTGAATGCCTATCGATAGTCGTGCTTAATACGAGTTGAAAATGGTATGTCTCGCTGAAATCGGTCATATAATACCCGAGTTAGAGTCATGCAAAGCTCAAAACGTATTCCTTCGCTGTCAATGGTACATGGTTTCAATCTATCTATAGAACAGATGAGACATACGATTATATATGCATATAAAGAATACATAAAATAGTATTAGCTACTGGATATATCTTTAAGCCATAGTTATGTATAGTTATAGTCATATATAGTCATAGTTATATAAAGTCATAGCCATATATAGTTATAGCCATATCATATATGATGATATGAGCTCCACGTCACTTAGTCAATTGGAAATTGTAATATAATTTAAACAATAGCCGGAGTCTCCAGTTACCTACCAATTTATTAGCAAAAACCAAAGACAACCCTTCCACACACACCACACACTCACCCCCTTTAGGCACACTCGCACACACGCCCTTGGTAATAGATTAGCTTGAAGCCCCTCTTTAATCCACATATGCTGGGGAAATAGTGGAAAATTAATGAAGGGTTTTATATATTTATTTTCATTTGACAATTATTTGGTTATTGACTTATGGCCCGGCTGCCACGCCCACAATTCAAGTGAAATGCAAATGGAGAAAGGCATTTTTCGCAACAGTTGTAAGGGAACGGCGCATTAAGCAGTTTAAAGCGTCGCGCCTCATTGAACTCAAAAAGAGAGAGAGAGAGAGAGCGAAAAGGGAGGGAGAAGGGAGAGAGACAGAGAGAGAGGCAGAGAAACTCTTGGTGAACTTGCGCCCGAGGCCAAGGCCGAGGCCAAAACCATTGCGGCTGTCATTACCACGCCCATTAATGCAAATTAAAGAGCTATACGGACATATGCCCGGAAAATCACAGAATGGGCATGCTCGACTGCTCGACTGCCTCTGCCTGGGCCCAGGCAAATGTCACAGTGCATTATCATTCATAAATCAAAACATGGAAATTGCAATATCTCTCTCAATCTCCGAGGGTTGTTTTCACTTCTTTTCAATTTTCAACCCCCCCTCCACCCTGCTGCCCTCTCCCTCCTCAGGCACACTCTAATAAACATATACAAAAACCGTAGCGAGTTATGAATAAATTAAGACATTTGCTCACTTTTTTCCTGTTTATGTTGCCATCTATTAAATTGGCATTAGAGTGGGCTACAGCCAGGGGTAGGGTAGGAGTTAAGGGTTGGGCAGCAGCAGCAGCCAAGTGGCTGTTGCACAAGTCTAAAATTAAGTTGTCAGAAGCGAAATTTTCTACAGAAATTTGCGCAAAATACGAAATTGGAGAATCGCTGGGGAAGTTCTCAGAGTCAGAGTCAGAGTCAGAGAGAGAATATGCAGATATATGACATATGCATGTGGGATATATGTCAAACACATGATATGCATATCCAGATGCGGTAGGTTGAACTACAAATGAGTTGACTTCATTCAAGAAATTAAACGGAAAAGAGCTCGAAAAACATTAAGATGACAATGAAATACTCTATGGAGATAGATAACAAGATAACAAGATAACTTGTGAAGGATTACACGGAATGAGCGGACGTAAGTATGGACGGACGGACGAATGGACATATGGATAGATAGATATATGGACAAATAGAGACAGATATATGGACAGATTTATGAACAGAGATATAGACAGATATATGGAAAGATATATGGCCAAATATATGAATAGATATATGTACAGATGTAAGGGCATATATATGAACAAATATATGGACAGACATACGGACTGTTATATGGACAGATCTATGGTCATATATATGGCCAGATATAAGGACAGACATATGGACTGATATATGGACATATATGTTGAAAGAGATATGCACAGATATATGGACATACATATGGACAGTTATATGACCAGATATTTGGACAGACATATGGACAGATATAGCTAGATATATGGATATATATGATATATAAACAAATGTATGTGGACAGTTATATGAACAGATAAATGAGCAGATGTATGACCAGATATAAGGACATATATATGGCCAGATATATGTACAGATTTATGGGCAGATATATCGACAGACATATGGCCAGACACACGGACATACGAACGGATGTACGGACT